>NCKU01000633.1:8017-36580 GCA_003675995.1 Dinothrombium tinctorium | reverse complement strand
TTTTTTTTAGTTTCAGGTATAATCGAGATAAAGGGTGTTGTAAATACTAGAGCAAGTCTTCCATGCAACGTATCAACTAAAAACTCAGATGAGATACAATTAGTGTTTTGGTACAAAAATAAAAACGCCACAGGCCCGCCGATATACACACTAGATATACGCAGTGAACAACATTCAATTTTTGTGGCAGATCATTTAAGAGATCGAGCATTTTTCAATATAACCGTCCAACCACCGATGTTGATCCTCTCGCCTTTGAAGCAATCGGACAATGGTTTCTATTCTTGCAGGGCTGATTATAAATGGTCGAGGACACAAATCGCTACTGTGAAATTAATCGTTTTTGGTAAACAACAATTTTCGTTCGCATGTTATTTTCTAGAAAGCTGTTTGATCAAAGTGAGATCTAATTGCTTAAAACTGCTTGAAAATAATTTACAATTTGATTTTTTTAAATTGAGACGAAACTTATGAATCTTTTCATCGAAAATCATAGTGCCTCCTAGAGGAATTTATATCAGAGATGAGAAAGGTCAACACGTCTATGCGATCGCTGGTCCTTATGACGAAGATTCGAATTTAAACTTAACATGTATTGCTGAAAATGGTAAGTAAAGCAAACTTCTAAAGCAGATAAATGTTAACAATGCGAAAATTTGTCAAAAATTAGTCAAAAATTTGATTTATGCATGACTTTCGTTTGCTTACAAAAAATTTCTCAATCTTAGTTTAAGCGCATTAGTGAAAATAATCTTAAAATCAAATAGAAATCTCATAATAGGATTAACTTTTTTTCAAATTCAAAATTCAAATCTAAAAAATAATTTGAATGAACATTGTGAAAGTTTTCATTTTGAAAAGAATAAGCAAACTTTAGGCGATATGTAGAAATATGTACTGAACGTAATGATTTGACCACTGCCTTCTTGCATTGAACCATTCACAACTAATACTCACTAAATTAGTAAATCATTCACATTGAAAACATTCACCATTGTTATTAAAAGTGCGCACTTATTTCTTGACATGGAAACGATCTCTCTGCAATGCAAACAATTCGAAAGTCTCTTTGTTTTATGTAAATTTGCGGAAAATAAAACTCAACGGTCCTATTGCAAAATCAAAGAGAATAAAACTCTTTTACAGTATAAAAAAGCAAATTTTTACATTTGTATTGGTGATTTTACTTTATAAAATGGTCTCAGAAGAAATGTGCTGAGGGAAATTCGATTTCATTCGAAACGAGATAGCTTGAAAATTTTCTTTTTGCATTACTCTGTTGTTTCGATGATATGAGCAAAAAGCAAAATATGTACACTAAATTCAATTTTAAAACGCATTTTTTGATGTACTCCACAACAATAGGAGCACCTCCGCCAAGTGTTCTGTGGTATTTAAATGGGAATTTGATCGATAAAAGCCACACTTTGCTCGAACAACGACCAAACCGTTCCGTAGTTGTCAAAAACGAGCTCATCATACCTAAAGTGACATCTAACTATTCGAACTCAATTCTTACCTGTCAAGCTAGTGACAACCACCATTCATCACTGCCAATATCAACATCGCTTCGAATTGACATGAATTGTAAGTTCAATGATTTTATCGTAAAGTTTAATTGCGAAACATTTAATTAAAATTATTCGATTTACCTTTTGTCAAATTTGAAATTAAATTGAAGCTAAGCTAAACGAGTGAAGCGAATCAGAGTAATTTGCCGAGTCCCACAAATCAGCGAAACACTTTCGCGCTAATATTTTTAAACGTCATCAACATTTGTGACAAACTGCAGTTAGCGTTTTAAAACGAGATTTCTTTGTCTCAATTGATTTGAACAAAGTGTTATTTCGTCGTATTGATACAACGCCAATTTGAAAAGAGCGAATGAAAGCAAGAAAGTAAAAAAGTTTGCTGTCACTTTTCAAACAAACTATTTCACCAATTTTCTCCATTTTCATCGCTTTTACTTAATTACGCGTAGTTTTGTTGTCAATTTTAGCTTTCACTTCAAACGAAAACACGGCTTACAATTGAATTGTTTACACGATTTGAAAGGTCTAAAACGAAGAGGAAGATAAAATTAAGTGCGTTTCAGTGTGTTCAACTAGTTCGGCCTAAATTTCATTAAGTTTAATGCTCTCGAGCGATTTATCATTGTCATTATTATTTAAATTTTTCATAAAACTCATTTTTTATTATTTTGAATGTAAGTAAGGCTTCAAAAGCAAAAACAAAGTTTTGATAGTAAAAGGATTTGAGTAGAAAAGTAGTTTTTTTTTCGAAATCTTCTTTATGTTTCATTTCGTTTCGATTTTATGAATAAGTAAAAATTTTGTTAAATATTAAAAAAGCAAGAAATTTATTTTCATGGAGATGCTCATACGCAATTTGAGCAGTAATAAAATTAGCGGCAAGAAAAGCTAAATCACTCTGAAGTGAGTGAGCAAAATCAAATGAATCGCTATTGCCCTTAGTACTTGTCGTAATTATCTCAAACATTGTTAAGTTGAGTGAGTCTTTTGCGAATTTGATGAGGAGAAAAAAAAAATTCGGATGAATGCTTTTCACGCAATGAACAAACACTTGTGATCGAATTTCTAAATTTCGGAGCACGAATCAAATTAACTTAAACTCAAATAGGCACAAACTCACTTCAAAGTTGTTTATCCGATTCCACAACAAACATCGTAGTTTAGCATTCATTTCAATAGATTCAAATTGTCAAGTTTTGTATTTCTCTACTTCTGTATTCACATCGCTAAGCTTTTTTATTGTTTTGCTTTTCTTTCGAGAAAATATATTACTCAAGAGGGTTAAATGCTAGAATTATAATTTTTATCTTTGTCATAAAAAACTTATTAGAATTTCAAAGCATTCAGAAAGTAGAAAAGTAGCAAAGATGTAAAAGTACAGAAAATATATTACAACTGCACTTAATTGCTCAGAAATCCGCTCTTGCATTCGGAAATGTTCGCGATTTTTAATCTCATTTTATTTTAACAAAGTCTTTAGACAAAATAAATTATTAAAGCGAAAAGCTTATCTTTACTCACTTTTTATATTAATTTCAATGAGATTCTAGCGTAGAGTGTGTTTGCAAACATTAAATGCAATAAAATAATAATAAGAATACAAAGAATATTTTTGATAGGAAAAGTTTTATCCAGTTCATAATGATACTTCACTAGATGAGGTGAAAAAACAGAAAAACGACTTAATTAAAACGTTCATTACTGCTACTTCTGATTCAAGCGATATTTTCCTTTTAAATTACTTGCTGTTTGTATTTTAAGAAATTAAGAAAACTTTTCAATTGTCATATATAAATATTGAATCAAAGAATATAAAAAGTCACTGACTGTGAAATAACAAGCGAAATGAGTTTCGCTTGACTTGAAGACCTTTTTTATACTTTTTCATTTGAGTTCTATTTTCAAAATGTTCAAATAAATTTGAGAAAAAGATGTAAACAATGAATTGAGAATTGTTTTGAACTTGAATGAATAAGCGCTTGTTTTTAATCATTTCAGCTTAGTTTATATCCAACAATAATATTACTTTTTTGATGGTAATCAAATTTAATTGGATTACTGAAATCAGCGAAATGAGCGCACATTTAATTTAACTGTACGTAAGAGAGTTAAAAAGACTTACAGTGAATTGTCTTGACGACTACAATAAAAGTTTCACAATCTATGCTCGCTCTCCTCTTCACAAACTGAAAAAAAAATACTTCAATGATCTGATGTTGAAGAGTTCAAACATTTTTGCTGCAAAAACATTCACATGGACATTTTGACTCAGTTAAGCTTTTGAATTATAAACGTACTTCTTTTACATGTTACAAAGCTTTTTTTTCAAAATGTTAAACTTATCAAAATACAGGGTGTCCTCTATAAAAGTATCCGACTTATATGTTTTAATCATTTAAATAAGTGTTGCTAGGCGATATTTTAAAGAAAAATTCAAATAATTTTCACTATCGAAAATTACACAATGAAAATTAGTTTGCTCTTTACAGCAAAGTTACAATTTTTAGTGAACGGTTCGTTCAACCAAATTCTATAGACCAGAAGCGAAATAAGCAAACATAAAGAGCGATTAAATAAAATTTGCATAATATTTCATTAACTGGTATTGATCGAACAAAATTAATTTTAGAAAATGATGAATTTTAGAAACTATACACTGTTTTTAATTCACAACAAAACATGCAAAATAATTAAGACATGAAAATGTTGTAGATTTGAATAAGAACGACTCAATTAAAAATTGTCCTAATTTTCAATTGAAAAATTATTAAATGATTAATCAATCTGGTATTAAAATATAGTAACAATTTTTTATATCAAATATTTTTTTGCTTTAAATGAACTTCAAGCATCTTGTAAAATTCTAAGAGAAGTCAGCGAGTGACAAACGATCGCAACAAAATCGCCCATGATTAATTATTTGGTGCTTCTTGATTGTAGCTTTTCCGAACTTTAATTGCATTATATGTATCAAGTATATTCATTTATTCACCTCATGAATTTAAAAGGTCGTTTAAGCAATGAAACCGTGAAAATATTTAATGATCTTTGTGCAATTAATGAGCGTATAATACGCCAACTTTGACTTCAGTGAACAAATTATTTTCGCGAAAATTTTATTCAACAAACAGTTATTCTTTTAATTAATTTGCTAATTTGTTAAATTATCTATTAACATTGTGCAAAGTTTTAAGTTAAGCGAAAATTAAAATTAAACAAAGTATAAAAATTTTTCTCAAGCAAATGTTAAAGAAACTTAAATTAATACTCTGAAAGTTCTCTGTACTTAATATTTGCTTTGTTCTATTGTATCGTTAATATAGCTTAGTGAGAAAACTGAGATATACAGCTGTCTCATTATTTGTACACTTGCTCGATCTCAGGATTTAATATGTTGTTTGGCATTATTAATGTGAATGTAATTCAATCAAATATCTACAGGCTGGATGGAAAGAAAGTTGAATATAAGAATAAATTTTAAACTAAATAAAAAAAAACTCAACGCAAAAGAGAAGAAATTAAACCAATAGAAAGATGAAAACTTCATCTATATCTTCATATTTTCTAAGTGACAATTTTTATGAATTTTGATTCAATTTTGCAGCAAGTCATTGTGAAATGGACACTGTCTTCATTCTCGTTGAATTTTGCTAGGTTTTGAGCGAGCTTTATTGTTGTTATTGCTAATTTTATGAGTTTAACAAAGTGTTTATTAAAATCTTAGAAATTTTAAGCATTAACATTTTTAAAAGTAAATCTTTAACAGGAATGTTCGATTTGGCCACCTTTTCCTGAAACAATAGAGATTGAGATTTAGGCCTGCCAATTCTGAGTATCTATTGTAAATCGTCAGAATTAGCTCTTCACATCTGAATTTCCTATTCATTTTGCAGTTAAAATTTAAAATGAAAATTTAAAAAACTAAATTGATTTTATTTTGTTGCTTGTTTGTTAAACAGTGAAACCGAAAGGAGTGAAAATCGTGACACCGAATACAACGCTAAAAGCAAATAAAAAGATCGACGCACTTTGCACAAGTTGGGGCTCACAGCCAGCCGCGAAGATTACTTGGATTCTCGATGGCAAAGAGATCACAAAAACTCGGTATATTATTCACTTTGCTTCTTTTTTCAACGCAATACTACTATTGCAATCAGCAAATCCAATCGATTGATCGATATTTATTGTCATCTGTGTTTGTATACAGTTTGGTGCATTCGGAAGACGGAAACAGGACGCAAAGCTCGTTTACATTAATACCGTCGGCGAACGATGATCAAAAACTATTAGTTTGCCGAGCTGAGAATCATAAGCTTAAAGATGTATTTGTTGTTGAAGATGTCTACAGGCTAAACATTCATTGTGAGACGAATCATTTTTCCTTTTTTACTTTTTCATTAGTTATAGACATGAACAGAAAAAAACTTATGATTTACAGACAAGCCGAAGTTGAGTTTGGCATTAGTAGACGAGCAGCAAACGCAATTCATTTTGGAAGGAAACATGGTGATATTTAATTGTAGTGTCAAGTCAAATCCAGCCACAAACAGCACATTTTGGTTATTTAATGATAAAATATTGTCGGCTAATTTAGACGAAGGTAAGTAAACTATTCTCTCATTTCTTTTGCTAAAGATCATTAGCAAATAGGCACTGAAGAGCATCCACATACACACACATTCATACACACGAATGCATTAAACTATCATTTGTCTCTATAGTCTATAGAACGTTTTATGAAAATTGACTTTTACGCTTCAGAACAGAATTTAAACCGAAGTAAATTAAATTTTTTATTGAATACTTTCTCGAAAAAATATTCATCGAAGAAAGCATTCTTCTTCTACGGTCTAGTAAAGAAATGTCGAACTTACTGTTTTCAAAGCGACTTGAGCAGTCGAAAAAAAACCTGAAAGATGAATTAACTTAGAAAGAAGCTACGTAGAAAGATGATTCTTTCGCTGCTCACTTTATTTACTTTTTCATTATCATAACAAATATTTATGCTTTACATTTAAGACTCCAGCAAAGTGATGCGTAAAACGATTGCTAAGCTTTTCTATTACTTGTGAACATTTTCTTTAATAGCGAATAAAAATATCGCTTTAAATTTAACATATTGACTGTATATATACATTAGCTTAAAATGCAAAAGAAGAGAATGAATCGTAAACCACAATCTCTTCGAATGATCGAAAGAAGGAAGAAGCGATCAATCTCACTCTCTTTCATTTATGGTGTGTATGTTACATTCGACAACATTCACATTGCATTGTGAAAAATGAAGTCTATGCACTCATTTCAAATTTTCGTCTAGTCTTTTGTCAACACACGTTCTTTCTTATTCCTAGCTTTTTGTGTACGATATTCAAGCTTTATAAACTGTGAACAATTTAACGCTCTCGCTTTCCGCGTAGAATTTAGCGGAAAACAACTGCGAGGATCGTAAAGAAAAATCGCGAAATATTTTCAGTGACAATTTGTTGTTTTAAAAGCACGCAAAATACTTTTCGAAATTCTTGTTGAAAGCAAAATTATTTTAATTTTGTGTATAAAGTAAAGTAAGTAAGAGATTTAGAGCGTTGTTTTAAGAACACTTCTTGCAGAATGCACACTATTCACAATGCATTAAAATTCTTCGCTTACATTTCACTTGCCTTGCACTTTATGTAAATTATTTGCTCATTTACTCTGTTTTCATTTTTATTCGGAGAATTTCTCCTCTTCTTCTTTTCATTCTTCGTGCGATTTTCTTTCGAAGCATGCACGGTTTTTTAAGTATGATCAAATGACTCGATAAATGTTCACTTTTATCACCAATAAAAAAAAATCCGAAACAATTTTAATGAGTTCACAATTTTTAAAAAAAATTACGTTTCTTTTGCTTAATAACAAGCGAAATCCTTCGAGGTTTCACTTCTTGCATTACTTTATCAACTTAATGTTTTTTTTTCAAGCGAGTTTTAGTCAGAAAAATATAATTTAAATATTGTATTACGACTCGCCTTAGCGTCACATGAATTGAGGTTCGATTGTCGCACAATTGATTTTAGGTTAAAATCGAGAGTTTATTATTTCAAATGACACAAATACAAAAACCTTTGTCGCGAGTTTAACAAAACATTGAGAAAGCTACGAGAATACATCATGCGGGTATCGATGAGAAACACGGTAAAGTGAGCACATGGTTTTGCCGAATTCTTAGAGAGCAAAGCGACGAGCACACAGTTTTGGCAAAACGCGCAAAAATACATTATGCACAAGCTTTGCTATCGCATTGGCGATAGCCGAATTACTCATTCTTTGCTGCATTTGCAAAGCACGAAGGACGAAGATTTACACTTGTAACTTTTCGTATGTTGACTATTGATATGAGTAGTGTTGTGGCAAGCGTGAACGCCACAATTGAAAATTAAGTAGACGATATGATTTAGGCAAAATTTTAAGTGTTCAAATCTATTTAAATAAAATTACATTCTAATCAAATTAAATTACTTAAATTTTAAAAATATAGAAAATAAAAAAGGAAGAAATTATAAAGTTGCATAAAGTTTTTTGATTTTTTTAAAATTCAAGCAGAATAAAAAATTTGTGTTTACCTTAGCTATTTTTTTAAATAAATTGAGTTTTTACGATATAAAGTAAAAACTCAGTTTGATTTATATTTAATGCTCCATTTATGATGATATACTTATGTCCAGTGCATGATAATGATTTCGAAAAATTGATTTTTTATGCATAAATCGTGCACAGTTGTAGAATTAATTGCAGCAAAAAAGTGACTTGATTTAATATCTAAAGTGTTTTCATCGAATGCGAAGTTAAATAGTAACAAATTATTTTTAACCTTTAATGCAAAGCAATGAAATGAATGATGAGATATTAATTTACAACAAGACAGAAAATTTTTCAATTGTCGCTATTCAATTGGAATAGCGAAATACTCGCACCATATTTGCAATTAAAAGCGGCAAATTTTTCTGCTGTGTTAAAGCAGTGAAATTTCATTTCGGAGCGAAAAACTTTTTTAGCTTTCAGAATTTTCTTTAAAAAATTTAATTAAAAAATAATTTATTCATGCGTTCGGTTTATTACTTAAAATGAAAATGTTTAAATTTTAAAATCATTATTAAGTTGCATTATTGTAATTTCTCGGTTATTCACCCGATAGTTAAAGAAGAAGAAGAAGAAAATGTGAACTCTGAGAAAATATCTGATGAATTTTTCATGCGCATTTTTAAATTTTCAAAAGTTTTCATCTTTTTATCTTAATTTAAAACTGAAAGAAAAGATAACAAAGTCACAAACGAATTTCACTACGTAAAGAATTAAAAAACAAAATTTTGTGCGAAAGAGCGCACAAAATGAAACAAAAGTGTAAATGTTTGTGCTATTTGATGCCTAAATATTAGCGTACATCTTTACAAAATAAACGCTCTCACGAAGGTTTGTTTATTTATCTTCTTTCTGCTTTATTTACGATTCTTTTTCAATTTTTGTAAGCCATTTGTGAGGTTAAGCAAACACCAGCACAGTCTGAACAGTGACCATCTCTGAGCTTGACAAAAATTTTTTACCAAAAGTACCAATCGCTATCATTTTACTTTACTCTTACTCTTCTCTCTCTTTCTCTCTCTCTCTCTCTCGCTCTTCTCTCTCTTCGAGGCATATATTTTGAGAATACGACGCTTTTTATTCGAAGAGTAAACTCCGAGAAACACGCTGGAAACTATCAATGCGTTGCTCGAAATTCCGAAGGAATCGGTTACAGCAACATTCTTTATCTTAATGTATTTTGTAAGCAAATAAATAACTTTTAAAAAAACGCGACATAAATTTTTGAATCGAATTTAGAAAAGAGAGTGAAAATTGACAGTCGACTATTCATTTTAATAGATGCGCCCATTTGTAAAATGAAGTCGAGCTCCGAAGTCAATGTTAAGTTTGGCGAAGAAATTCAAATCAAATGCATTGTTGATGCGTGGCCGAATGAAAACGTTACTTTCGATTGGCGTATGAAAAATGCGTTCAATTTCGCTTCGAAAAGCTTACGCAATTTCACCGAAAACGGCTCGCAAAGTGAGCTCTTTTTCCGTCCGAAAACATTCGAAGACATCGGTATCATCAATTGTACCGCGAAGAATATCGCCGGTGAACAGCGTAAACCGTGTCAATTCGTGCTCAATGTTCCTAAAGGTTTGCCTTTACCGCCGAGTGATTGTCACTATTTTAGCAGCGAAGAATTCAAGCTTTCATTCATCGTCTCATGTCAAGCGAACAATAACACAAACTCTTTGCGCGAGAGAACTTTCTATCACTTGAATGTGCTTGATTCAAAGCGCGGTGAAAGTCTATTGAAATTAAGACGAGAAGTGCCTAAATTCGAAATTGTTTTCGCTGATCTTAAAAACAATCAGAACGAACAAATGTCTAATTTTTTTCTCGAAATTTACGCTAGTAATAAACACGGAAAAAGTTCATTTGTTTATCTACCAGTTGAAGTGAAAGTACAATTGATGCTTAACCATATTCTTAATCATTCACAGCCTTCAGGTAAATTGTTTAATTTTGTTTACTCATTCTTCTTTCTCTCGCTTTCTCTCTCTCAGTGTGAACTCTAAGAAAATTTCGCTGAATTTTCTTAGCTAAAACTTAACTAAATTTACTAATCAATCGAGCAATTCGCGCGCGAATAAAGAAAATCAGATTTTCTTACGTTCACATTGCAACTTTTTTTTACTCAATATTCGATTATATTTCACATTGTGAAAGCTTATGGGTTATGAAAAAGATATGCGAGAAAAAAATTAATGAAAATAAAATTGCATCAAATTTCTCATTTAATTTCTGTTTTATTTTTGCTTCGCAGGTGTAATCGGAACTGCATTATACAACTTCATATTTCCAGTGGGAATATTTGTGACAACAATTTTTGCTTTAATCATTCTTATTTTTGTTTTCGTAAAGCAAAAGAATCTTAAAATCAAGTGCTGCGCGAAAAGTGAGCGTAATGTCGGTGACGGTGACGAGCAAACAGCGAAAGATAGTCCAGTGTAATTTAAAATTTTCCTCTTTTTCTTTGTTGATCTTAACTTAATTTCTATTTACTTTTCCTCACTGGTTTTCTAAATTTTGGCTACTTTTTATTTTGCTTCTTTCTTTTGGTTGATCATCTCCTCTTTCTTTTGTTCACAGCTTTACCGAAAGAAGTTCAAACACCGAGTTTGGAGAGAAGAGCGATTTTAAAGGTATTCCACCTGATGTGATTGAGTTAAATGCAGTTTCGTTCTTTTCCGAAAGAGGTTTGTATTTAGCGTTTGTTTTTGCTATAAACTGCGAAATATAATCTTCATTATTCAGATTATCGAAAAAAGGTAACAGCCTAAGAACTCCCTAGGGCTCAAAATTGAAGTTTTCCTTGTCTAATTTTATCGAAAAAATACAATCTTGCTCTCTAAAGACAAACAATCTTATTTGAGTTAGTTTATCAGCGGTTGAACTAAAATTTCGAACGAAGGTTTTTGTTGAATTTACACAATCATCAGTGAAAACGTTCTAAATTTTTATTTCAAAACACGTTTTTTGAAAAAAGAGAGAAATTTGCTGCTTCTTTCTTATATATGGAAAGTAATAAGAAACAGAGAAAGAAATTTGGAGTTAAAAAAAATCTAGAGAATCGAAACTATCATCTTAAAAGTTTGTAATTCCTGTGAATCGTTGAACTTTACTTTTGTTAAAACAAAAGAGAGAGTAAAGGAGAAAGAAAAACTTGAAAATTTTATCACATAGCTGAATTGTTAGTTCTTATTTCTTTTCAAACTTTTTGCCAAATCGCTTCACTTCAATTCCTATTGTTTGAAAAAGCGAATTATTTATCAAATTTCTAGAAGTGTTTTTTTGAAAGAATCAGTTTTTTTACATCTTCACATTGTTCGCGACTGACGACTATCAGTGACTGAAACTAACGATGATGCCTCAACGCGTTTAGAATTCTCTCTCTCTCTCTCTCTCTCTCTCTCTCTCTCTCTCTCTCTTTCTTTCGCTCCCTCACTGTGTGTGCGTTTCGCCGTTTATCGATCGCAAATTCTCTCTTGAAATTTAGAGTTGTGTTTTATATTGAAACTTATCGTAGAAAATTTCTTCTCATTATTCTATTCATAGACAAAAAGAAGATTGAAGCCAAAAATTCAATCGCTCTCGCAAGTCCGCCCTCCTCATTAGAGCATCGATCATTTCAACGCGCCGAACGAGTGAGTGTTAATGACTGAAATTCAAAACTATGTGTGTGTGTGGCAAACATAAAACACAAATTTCTTCAGCTATAATATTAATACAATGAGTTTACTTTTCGGAACAAGAATCTTAAATTAAGCCGCGCTTGAACTTTTTCTATCGAAATTCTCGATCGAAAAGCACTTCGAAGCAAACGAACAATATGAACAATAATTTCGAAATAAACAGCACAATAGTTCATAAATTTTGTTTTCACACTAATTTTCTCTCTAATTTTGTTGCGATTGTTTTGAATTATATCGATTGGAAAAAGTTAGAAGAAACTTTTCTAGAGCGTAAAAGCAAGTGTTTACTTAAGTCATCGAATCATATTTCGCAGAGCTATTCAAGAGAGAGATTCCAGCAATAACCCAGTCATTTATTGAAGATGTCTTTTAGAATTCAATTATAGATCAATCGTTAATTATTAAGTTTTTGATTGATAAAATCAACAGTTGTGGTTGGTAAAAAGTTTAAAAAGTCATGTCACGTTTTTTATAAAGTAGGAATGTTGCCAATTAGTTAAGTCTACGAAACTGAGAAAGCGATCGAAAGATAAAAAAGTCTAGAAAACAATTTATTATCAGTGCGTTTCAAAGACAATGAAATACTGTGTTAACGAAACAAATTTTAGTAGCGTCATTTCATTCTCTTCCTTTCAATGCTTGTAAACTTTTTTCGCTACTGAAAAAATCTGAAACTAAAATTTTAAAGCTATTTCGTTCACATAAGATACTTGAGTTACAAAGTGAGAAGCAAAAAGAAAAAACAATTTGATCAAAACTTTGAAGCCTGATAAATTTATTCTTTTTTTTCTCATATAGGAAGTCCTCATTTCACCTCAACGAGTTTTCTGTGTGTCGACTCCGGTTTAAAAAATAATGAAGAAAATTTTTTAATATCAAAATCAATGATTGTTTTTCAAATAAAACTCAATGATGAAATAAAATTTAATGTTTTAAAAACAGTTTTTGCTTCGAAAATGAATTAAATTTATTTAATTTTGAGATTCATTAACCCGTATCGATTCAAAATCAAATATAGTTTACACAACTTAATAAATCAAATTACTTTTCAACTGATTTGTTTTTTACAAACAATTTTTCAAAAGAATTAAAAAGTTACTCTATATTATCGATATTCTTACTATTTAGAGTTCAGAGTAAGAAAAAAATTAAAATTTTTTCAAAAAGTGGCATATTTTTATCTCGCAAATATTTTCGCTTCGTAAGTTTGAAAATTAAAATTTTCTATGGCATAAAAAGAGCGTTTTCAATACATTCAAGAGCGTTGAAAACGCTATCTACTTAACTTATTTTGTTACAACTTCTAAATTATTCTGAAAAGTTTACATGAATTGACTTAAAGTTGAGAAATATTAAATTGGCCTAAAAGTTTTTCGTATTCCCTGTTATGTAGCTTAGCTTTTACAAATTTTTTATCTAACTAAATAAGTTTATAGACCGATTTTAAGCGTCAAAAAAAGATTAGAAAAGTTGAGTGAATTAAACAATGTCTGCATTTTCATTTGCATTGTTTTAATCGTTTTTAAATAGTAAGTTCCAAACTAAATACATCATTTCGATCATTTTTTCCACAAATGTAGAAAGTAAAATCTAAAATGTAAAACTTTTTGTTTTAAATAAAAACTCTCTACAAAAATATTTCACATCGAAGATCTAAAAATGAAAATCCAAATTGTGTTAGATGATATATGAGCGATTCAAGGCCCCATGTCAATTTTAGCTCACACAGTATATTTGCATTTATTGAAATTCAGTCGCGTCCAAAATTTTAACGAGTGTTTCACTAGCATTTGGCTCTTTATTATTTTTCATGTGTTTAGTTTGTGACAAATTTTGAAACTCTTAGCTCTTTTCGTCGACTTTCTATTATTTCTTTATATATTATATTTTATATAAAATATTTGTGACAAAACAACACAGCATTGAAAGCGTAGAAAAATGAATGAAAGCGAGTGATTTAAAACGACGATTGCCGAGCATTCTTCGCTATACACTTTTTTCAATATAAAAACTTTTTTTTCGTTAAAAAATGACTGTTTTTGACATTTGAAACATAAATTACCAAAATTGAATGTAATGCGAAAATTCTTATCAACAAACTTTAATTTTTTATTTCATGAAAATTTTTATTCATAATTTTTTCTTCTCCTTCTCGTTCTTCAATAACTTTGCTTTCGAGCGTTTTTCTATCACAGAACATATTCGGAAAAGAGCGAGCATTCACTCATCGAATGTAAAAATTGACAAATAGCTTCGCTTTCTACTTTTCGCAAAAGTTTTTATTTTCAACTATTTTTCTTTTTAAAAAAATTAATTTTCGTTTTCTTCGGTCGTAAAATATCGCCATGCATGCATTGAGTTTTGAATTATTTTTTGCCTTCTATTTCGAAACGAAAGCATTTCGAAAAAGTGCTGCGATATTGATCTTTGCTCGTTTACAAGCTTTTAGTACTCTCTTTAGTGTTTAGAGTAAAGACATCGCCATTCGAACAGCGAGAGAGGATTTGACGCGATGCTTGATGCGAAATAATAGATTGAAATTTTTCTTTGTAAAAATGATGTCCATAAAACACTTACATTGAAAGTATTCATTATTTTAGTTTCATAAATACGACAATATTTTTTCTCTCTCTCCTCTTTAATCCGCTTTTTGAAAGCACACAAATTTACGCTCAATTCAAGAACGAGCGATCGAATGACTAAAATTTAGGCGAAATGAATTATGAAGTAATAAAATATTTGAATTGATGTAAATGATAAATGAACGCATAAACAAAAGCGCCGTTCTACTTTACTCTTCCAGTAAATAATATTCGAGAGGAGAGAAATGAAAAATTATCAAATAAAGTTGATGCTTTTAGAGATTTCTGAACAAAGTAAAGAGAAGTGAAGCGTTTTAAAATTGAATTTGTTTATATTTTATAAATTCACTCACTCCTAAAAGATAAGTTGAGATAATAAATTTCTTCGAACATCTTGAGATTCGTCTTTTAGTTATTTTGTCTTACTAACAAGGGAAAGTTTTCGACTGCCCCAATTAACCTATGGTCAAACCAGTTCTGAAGTTTTTAAAAACCTTTGTATTTTAATGACTCTAACTTATCTTGGAAATATCAAATTGATCATTTGCTATCAGATATTGTAAAAATCATAGGGATAATAAGGCATTATAAAAAATACTTAAATTCTATTCGATGGAAAACTTTATTTTAGTCTATTCAAAACAAATTTTACACTCATCATCAGCTTTTTGGCCATAGACAGCTTATTATCAGTACAAATTTTCGAAAGTTCAAAAAAGAATGCTTAAAATGATATGTAGAAAGAAAATTAACTTATGTGAAGCATAAGATACACTTCATCTGTTAAACATAATTGATGAAATTCGACTACATTACCTTGTTTGGCTTTCAAACTTATAAATCGTTGTTTATTGAATTTTGAATCAACATTTTTCACGGATTAAAAAATGTTCGTACATATAGTTATTCGTGCGTGAAGTTTTATTAAGTTATTGATTAACTTTTTTGATCTAGGAGCCAAATCCCACCCGATTTCTTTCCGGTTTTTTGAAATCAAAACAATTCAATGAAAACATTTTTTATAAACGTTCATATTTTGTGTTCTTTTACAAGTTGTTTTCTCTTTAAATTTATTAAATTAGAAAATTTTCATTAAAAATTTTCTTAATTAAAGGAGCATTTTAAAAGTTTTCATTTAAAACAAACAAAATTTCAAAAATCAGTTGAAATTATGGCCCGCAGAATAAAAAATTTTGTCGTAGGGTTGATGACGAACTTAACAAGTGAAAAATTTGCTTCACATTCATTTTTTTGTCCCATGAAAGATGTTCACTTAATTTTTTTCATAGCACGTTACATTTATATATCAATTCTAAGTGAATAAAAGTGAAAACTTTTTCCCTATAGAAACTCGTTGTTTTAATAAAGAAGCTAAACTTTTATGAATTTTTAAATTTAATTTCTGATTTTATATTTCAGTTATTTTCATGAAAAAAAACTATTTAAATTTTTAATCGTCGAAATTTAATCTTAACGATTCATCTTATTCATGGATTTTTTCTTTTTGTAATGAGAATTTTATTTTTATAACTTGTTATGTTGGAACCATAATAAAAATTTTATTATCAAATTTATTTTTAAAAATCAATATTCACTTCAATATAATTTTTTAATTTCTTAAATTGTAATTAAATACAATAAAGTCCATTGATCGACTTTCAAGTTTTTGAAAAAATTGGTTAGATAAAAAATTTAAGATTTGTTGAAATATAATGAAATGAAAAAGGAGAAACAAAAAAAGGAACTACTTCTTAATTCCATTCTCGCATAGCATTCTGATATAAAAGATAAAAATGGTGATAAAATCCATTTTCGGACAGCTGCGGAACGATTCTGCTGTCGAAAAAATATGTTATCAGCAAAATCTGTTAACAGGCGACCATGCAGAGAATTTTGCGAAATAAGAATAAAATGTTCAATGCTTTGTTTTCGACCCCAAGGAGCAAAAGAATGAAATTACAAAAGAAAAAAACTTGGAAGGCTTTTCTTTTCATTGTTTTTTCTTGGGTTTCTTCTAAAAACGAATACAAACTTTTTTGACTTCATATGTATGTAAGCTTATGGAAATAAATGCATATATACAGAGTATATGTACTTTTAGAGAGAAATTTAAACACTTTGCTATTCACCATGAACAATCTTTAAAAACAGGTTGAGTTTCAACATATAAGCGAGATGTAAATCTCTAGAAGCGAATGAAAATACTTCTTCCTTATCTTTGGCAATATAAAATTTTGAAAAATATTGCTTAAACTATGGAATAAATACAAGAAAAGAAAATAAAACGCGAGCAAAAAAACTTTGCGCACTTTTTCTCGTATAAAAACTGAAAATAGAAAGTAGAAAGAAATACTTTGTTTGACCTATAAAAATTCGAATAAAGAAAAAACGAATTTTAGAAAAGAATGAAATCGAGAGTAAATCTTAAAGAAAATATGTTCATAATTCGCGCTAGCACTCGAATTTCAAGCCAAAGCATATTTTTTAGCTTTAAATTCAATTTTTTCACGCACTTTCTTGTCAATTTTTTTTTCTAAAATATAGTTCAGCAATGTGTCCACAAGTAAATAAATCCGAAAGAAAAGTTAAAATCGATAAAAAACATTATGAAAAAAAAATTTAACCGCTTTACGAATTTTAAATTCTTTGACATTTTGCAAATGCATAATTAATAATCATTTGAAACAACTTCAATTAATCAAATTTTAATATGCATCTTACTATTTATTTTTCTTGTAGTGTTTTTCATTACATATTTTCATTTTCAAATATTTTTGAAATATTTAATTAGCTTTCATTTCTTTGAATTATTCATTAAGCTTATAAATGCATAAATATAAACGTAATTAGTATAAAACTGTAAAAAAGTGAAAGTAAAAATTTAAATGCAAGTTTAAAGCTTAAAGTGTAATCTTTTAATGAAATAATTTTTTTTAAAAAGCGTTAATTAAATGAATAAAGTAAAGCGAAAATTTTTCCATTAATGCAAATTTATCAAAGATTGAATTAAGAAGTTTTCTTATGCGATTACAAAATTTCACCCATTTCAAAACGCTAACATCTTAATATAGAGGTTTGTTATGAATTATTTAATCGCCTCTTAGAAATTTTCACGAATAATTAACTTAAATTTCTTTTCAAAAATCAATAAAAGAAAGGTTAGAGAGTTTGAAACATGTTGAGTGGTTAAGATAATCAGATAATAGACATCAGCGAGTATCTAAATAAGAATCTCTTACACGATATTCGTTGGTGTAAACAAGCAAAATACTTTCATCGATTTACGCTATTCAATAAATCATGTCCGAAAAGTAATGATGAAAACATGACGAAACCATTACCTGTTATTACTTAACGCAATGTAAAGCTAATCTCGAGCAGCGAAAGCACCAACGAAAAAACACTTATTTTAAGAAATTGCCATTGACAAATAAAATAAAACTTTTCGATCTAACTTAAGTGCTATAAGCGTAATTTTGTGCGATGATAGCGAACGATTCGTGCAACATTTATTTTCGCGAAGCATTAAATATGAACGCGATAGAGAAATTCACTTTTAGTCGTGTGTTTGAATTTCAGAAGTGGTCAGAAGTCAGAGGCTTTCTTTATTTGAATTGAGTATAAGAACTTGTTCGCACTTTTTCAATCACAAATGTCATTGTCAGTGACGGCTTAAGTGAAACGTGTTAGATAAATGTAATCACAATAGTGTTAGACGTACAAGTTTTTGTCTCTCACTTATTCTTATTCGAAATATTCGAAATGAGGTCAAAATAGAAGTTAAAATCTTTCTTAAGGAAACAATTGTTATCAAAAATAACGAGAAATTTCTCTAGAAAAGTGAATAAACTTAATTTCTCACTCAAAATTTTAAATGCAAAGCGAAAAATATGTGAAAAGAAGTTCCGCTTCAAAGATCTAGTGAAGGATTTAGCCGGAAATTGGACGATTGCAAATAAATCGTAGGAAAGATGATAAAGAAAAATAAAATCAATATTAATTCCAACTCCATACTAGACTATAAATGCTAAAGCAATTTAAATCAAATATAAATTCAATCATTAACTTCAACTTTTAATTGTCAAATTTTGCATTTACTTTTACTTTTGATTATTTTCTTCAATGACCGACATAAACTTTTTCATCCTCTTGATTCTAGAAATCAGCGTATAAAGTTTTGGACAAAGTATTTATTCATTCATCAAAACCCAAAACCACACAATATTTGAATTTCTACCAAAATTTAAAAAAGAAACATTTTTTCTAAATGTTGCTATTGAGAAACTAGGAAGACAAAGAGAAAAAAAAATCAAAATTCAAAATTCATGTTGACACATCAAATTTACATTTTATATTTTACAATCAAATATTTGAACATTTTTTCAGCTCATCTCTCGCAAACGATAAATATCAAAACATTAAATTCCACTTTAGATTCAAAATATATTTAAAGACACAAAAGTAGAAAATCACATTCTTTGAAGAATTTTGAGCTCTGCAATAATTTCTTTTTTCGATTACATTTTGGTCACAAAATTCATTCAAATCAAAATTTTTGTATACGATGTTTGCAAAAATGTTTTACTTTTGTTCACTTTTGAAATTGTTATTGAAGTTGAATTCATAATGTTCTTTAAAAAAATCTTTAAACTCACTATCAAACTTTTATTTATAATTAATATTAATAATGAAAATTTATTATTAATTCATATTTTTGACTGCAAATATCAAAAATTCGAACTTTTGCGAATTTCTGCTTCTTTACCACTAACTTTGAATTAAAGGTAAAACATTCGTGTTTCAAAATGTTATTAATGTATTAAAATATTAATTTCAATTTTTAAACATTAATGACATCAAAATTTTGATCAACCTACTCGCAGTGATAGATTTCAGTTGACAAATCATGATGATGATGTTTAATTTAGTTTCGCTTTAAAAATTGCGTTTCAATTAGAATAAAGTCAAACGAAAATTCTTTATGCAAACTGTGTATTCGGTTGAATTATTCAATAAATTTTCTGCTAAATGTTGAAGAACACGAACAAAAATAGTGCTTCAAGCAAATCAATTTTAAAATTTAATTAATTTCACGAATGACCAAAAGTTTTAATAAATAGTCGCTGAAGTGTATAAGCGTTTCAATGAATTGTTTGATTATATGCTTTTGAAGTATTCAAAATTAAAGAAATGAACGCAATTTGCCGCAGCTGATTTGGTAACATTTTGAGATATTTTTTCTTATGTTTTCTGCATTCAATTTGCAACCTGACACTTGTTTTGGTTATTTAATACCTGACTGAGCAAAAGGCTTATCTGACCTCAATAAATTTGGCTTCATTTCAACTTTAAGGATAGAGTTCGGTTATAAAGTACGCATCTAAATTGAAAGTTGCTAAAAAGGGTCAAAAGGCAGAAATTGCTTCAACGGCAACAATGATGCGGAGCTCTATTTTGTAAGCTGACGAAGTATTAAAGTTATCTATAAGTTGCTTATGAGTATATGATTCTCTCTTTCTCTCTATCGCGCTATTCATGAATTATGTGAATGCCAGCAGCGTATGACTCAAATTGTTTGGTTTCTTTTGTTGTGAAAAATAACAAACAGCTTTTCAACTGCGATCTCTTTTTTTGATAGCGACACAAAAGTATGACAAAAAAATCAATTTGTGTTTTCTAACGCAAAACCTAATTGGCATTGTTCTAAAGCAATGTCAATTATTTTTTTTTAATACAAAATGCAAGTGCAAGTGTTTTATAACCACATTAATAAGGTTTTTTGTGGAGTTCTTTTCTTTTCATGTTGGAGACAAAGAAGGCAAGTATCGAAGTGACACTTTATTTAAAATGAATACGTTTCACATTTAATTAGAATCTAAAGAAAAACATTACTCTGAGCCATATAAAGTTTTAATAAAAAATTCTTTTTTCAAGATCAACTAGTGTAAATTTAATTCTTTTCGCAAATGAATATAAAAGGTTCAAAATCATTTGCTTTTTCATGAAATGAGGATAAAGATTCATTTATAAAGTGTGATGATTTTTATTTTAAATATAACTTGCTCTCGATTACAAGAGTAAATACGCTTTGAGTTTCAGTTAAGAATCGTAACAGTGAATGTGGAAGCGAAGTAATTCTGAGCGCCCCTTCTGTGTAACGTTGCGTCTTATATACGCAGAGACTTGACAAGAGGACCTCACCTGATTTATGTTCGACAAAAATAACTCAAGACTTTAAAATTTTCTCACATAAAGAAGTGAATTATCCTTTTGCAATAGTGAGAATAAATTTTTTTGTGGTAATTTTTCAAATTTCAGCGCGAACCATATATCATTTAAAGAAAGTCATATAGAACCAAAAAAGCTCAAAGCTATAATTTTCTCCTCATAGGTAGAAATTCAATAGATTTGATGATATTTGAGAAATCATTTGATGATTGCCTTTGATCGATGAAGAATTTTTAAGGTAAGTTTTTAAATTACATTCACTTAAATTCACATTTCTTTGGTCGATATTTTTTAAATCTCTCTTTAATCTCTTTTTAATTTGCGATGTGCAGCAAATTAATTCGCCACGCTATTGCCACGTTAATTCCTATAAAGCACTTTACTATCGATTTATTATCATTTAGTTTTTTTACATTTTTTTCAATAATAAAGAAAACGCAAAAATAAAATGAATCAATAAAAATTATAGACAAATAAAAATTCTATTACAATTAGTATTATCAAGTACTATCGTTTCAAAATAAAATGTTTCGATAATCGAAAGTGATCTCCACTGTAATACCTCACAAACAAAAAAGCGTCTTACAAAAATTGCGATAAAAATTTTTGATTCGAAAATGCATGTTAAATGAATGAATGAACAAACGTATTACTAATAACTAATACAAGTATTATTTATATTAGCAATGCTTATAGCTTGTTCGTTTACTCTTTAACATGCATTTTTGAATCAAAAATTTTTTATCGCAATTTTTGTGAGACGCTTTTTTTGGTTGTGAGGTATTGTAGTGAAGATCACTTTCGAGTACCGAAACATTTTATTATGAAACAATAGTACTTATGTGTATACTACACTCGTAAAATTTTGGTATGTTTCTTGATAGTTTTTATATGTAGAATATATTCTTTTTGTTTTGTTTCACTCAAATTATAATGCAAATGCATAATTGGAAAATAGGAAAAAGTGTTGAGAAACATAGAAATGAAATAAGCAAATATTTGCGTTTCATTTATGTTCAACGATGGAAGTGAAGAAGCGGAGATTTATTTTATATCAGCTTTGAAATAAAAGTAACACGAGTAAAAAAGTGAAAATAATGAAGCTTTGGTATCAAGTTTAACACCTACATCGGTTTCGATTTGCTTCCTCCACATTTGCGCTCAGATTTAAAATATCTGAATTCAAATGCCATGAATCTAAGAACAGAGTATGTTTCTCGAGTACTTTCGAGATAAGAAAGTTCGCACACTCGTCGATGTTTATGTTATTCTTCGCCGATGTGTAGAACCAGCCTGAAAATTGATGCTTCTCGCAGAATTGATTCATAAGCGATGCGTTGGTAGCATATTCGTCTTTGTTAAGATCGCACTATAATCGAAAAGGTTAATGATTCGATATGTTTATGGCGATCGCGAAACAATGTGACCGAATGAATGATTGAAAAGAACGAAAATAATAGTTATGTATTACCTTATTTGCCAATAAAACAGATGGAATCGGTTCACCGTCCGGAAGACACACTTTAGCATCTAAATCGCTTTTCCATTTGATTACGTGATCAAGTGATTGCTTACGCGTAACGTCGAATACTACAAATGCACCAACTGCTTCTTTGTAATAAACTCGTGTCATGCTTCCGAATCTTTCCTGACCCGCTATGTCCCACAGCTGTAATCTAATTATTGTGTTCTTGTCCCAATTTATCACTTTCAAAGCGAAGTCGAGTCCGATCTTTGAAAAAAGAGTAAATTAGTTAAACATTTACATATATTCGCAGTGGAAATAATGATGAAAACATTGAGCAATCACATTCTTATATAATGTATAAATTTCAAAATTGTTAATTGAATTTCTAAATTATTTGTTTATGATCACTTCAAAAAACTTTACAGCGGAACCATATTTTCAGTAAAAAATTCCCTGTGGTAATATTTTATGCTCTTAAAAATTTTTAATGCTGATAATCTATAAAAAGTTTTATGTTTAAAAAAGACTAGTTAAGTATTTAAATCATTTTTAAGTACTACAAAGATTGCTTAAACTATCAAGAAAATTTTTCTTAAAAACAAATGAATTTTTAAGAGAAAATGAAATTAAATTCAATTTACCGTCGCTCTATATTGAGTTGAGAATTGCTTGTGAACATAACGATTGATGAAGCTTGTTTTACCCGTACCAATCTCTCCGATAACCAATAATTTAAAAAAGTATTCTTTCGTATGCTTTTTAATCTCGGCGAAAGTTTTCTTTAATTTCTCTTCCTATCATTATAAATTTTTAAAATTTTAAATTATTTTTAATTTGAATTCTTTTGAAAAACTTTTCATTTAAAATAAGAAGTAAAATTAAAATAAAAACACGATCAATTATCACTTAACCTGATCGTAAATAGCTGCTTCTGATCGAAATGACTGCTTCGCTTCGATGTCGTGCGAATCATTCGTAATCAGTTGCCGCATTTCATCGCCGCCGCAGCATTTATCGTCAATAGTCTTTAATGAAGATGAAGAAGAAGAAGAACCGATAGATGAGATAAATTCTTCAGCTTCAGAATTCGACTCATCATCACTCGATTCATTTTTATCTGTGTCATCGCGTTTTTCGTCATCCATTGTTCACAATTAAAAGAAAGAGATGAAGCATTGAACTGAAAACTTTTATTTTCTTTAAATGATCTCTGTTTTCTATGTCTTCTTTAAACGAGATTAAATCATTGATTCTTCAACTTTATCGATTTTGTTTCGCTATCAACTTTTTTCGTGGTTAAGCTTAAATAACCAAAAGCTTTAATTTAAAACCAGATAATAGAAAGTAAGCAAGAAAGAAATAAAAATCAAAAACCAAGACGGATGCTGCGTAAACGTAGTGAAATAAATGAATCAAACACCATGTGAGAATAAAGCGATAATATTTTTTTAAATCTCTAAATCAGTTCAATTCTATGCAAAAATGATCATTTTCCGATAAAACTCGAATTTTTTCAAATATTGTCACCAGAATCTATAAAAAACGAAGCCTTTCAAAGCTTCAAAATATCTACTTTCAGAAACGATTGAAACGACTGACCTTACAAAATAAACTCGTGGCCACATTTATATTTTATCTTATAAATAGAAAATTCAAGTTTTAAATGGACATTATTGTGACCATATATGATGTGAAGTGTTATATTATTTAATTAAACCTTTTATTGCATCTAAATTCTTTCGTTGATATCAACAAAATTGGCGATTTATTTCGAAAAACTCATCAAAGTAACTTGTTTTAAAATTAAAAATCAACGTTACTTTAAAATTTCATACATTTTAATAATTTTCACAACTATTTATAATTTAATTTATAATTTATTCATAAAATTTTCCCAATTATTCATATTGAAAGTAAACTTTTTATTACTAGAGAAGCAATCGAAACAATTAGAATGAAATCTTGTAAAATTAAAAAAAATCTCATAATCAAATTAAATTTTCTTAGAATTTAATCGAAAATCGTTTTTAAAAGTTAAATTAATGAAATTTTATATAATTTAATGTAAATGAAAATTTAATTACGTTAATTTTCGCAAGATTTTGCAACAAAAAAAACCTCAGCTGTTCTTCAAGTCCTCAAGTTAACATATAACCTTTTCACTTAAGTGAATTTTTATTGAATTTTGTCAAACGTTTACTACGAGTACAGTTTTTATTAAATTTTATCTTGAAATCATGTCTCTTCCCAATTAGTAGTCAAGGAAACACAAAGAAACAAGTTAAATTCTATATGCAAATAATGATTTAAAATTGAATTAATCTTTTTCGCTTTTACGTATTAAGCTTATTAAATTTCGATTTAATGCGAAAACAGTTAATTTAATTGCTTTAGGCGAATTCAAAAGTGCTTTGAATTCGTTTTTCATAAAGTTTTTAATGTTGTAAAAAAATTTTAGAAAAGTTCAATCATAAAAAGTGACTTTCGAAACATTTTCAGCTCCAATTTTATGAATATTTTCCAATCTTGAGTTTAAAATTTGAATAATGTAATTTTTTCACTTTATTCTTTTGAAAAATGTTGATTTAGCTTCTCAAAATTTTATGATAATTTTTTTGCTCTGATGAAAGTTGAATTTTTTCAACGAAAATAATATTAAATGAAATATTTGACATTTTATTGTAAATTTATAGAGAAAGAATTTCACTATTTTACGAATTTAAAATATGATCTTGACAATTAAGTTTAAGATATTTAATTAAATAATCAAAATAATATGAAAATATGATAAGAAAGTATTGCAAGAATGATTTGAAGTAGCTCTTTTTACGAAATTCAATCGTAAATTGGGCAAAAGAAAATTTTGTCGAGCACAGGCAACAAATATCAATTTATAATTTCGGATCTTAGCGTTATAAGAATTTTGGTTCTTTTTGTTTGTTAATAGCCTACGAATTTTATGCTTAAAACAAGATATAAAATAAGTGATTTACAAAACGACACAAATACAAACACTAGAAATGTACAAATATTAAGTTTAATAAAATATGGATAAAGCAACGAGAATGCTCATGCGATGATGGGTAGGCAACACAAGAAAGTGAGGTACAGTGATATTGCCGAGATCGTTTAGAGCGAAGCGACAATTAAAGTTTCGAGTACTCATGTGTTTGTCGAAAGGCGTAAATGTGCTTTGAATGTTTTATGCACAGGTTTGCTATCACATTGACAATAAGCGAATTGATAATCCTTCCGCTGTAAAACGTGAAGTACGAAGATTTACGAGCATAACTCTTCGTGTGGTGACTTGTTGATCTGTAAATTGGCAAGTGTGAACGCCGCAATTGAACAACTCAACTTTATTATTAAATAAATAAATTCATTATATAAGAGAGTATCTTTTTTGTATATCATTGCTAGATAAACGCTTTTATAATAAACTTTATTCAATTATTAATTTTGAAATTCCGATCTCCAATTTTATCAACTCACGGAAAGGATGTTTGAAATACAGCTTTTCTGCAGTAGCGTATAAAATATTTTAGATAATAACGTAGCGAACAAGTATTTTAGATCCCACAAATAAGGCTCAATACAACTTTTGGCTTGAAACATGCATGTCTTCTTATTCACTCAACTCACAAAAAGAGAAGAAGAATTATATTAAAAACCATCTATGTAGAATCAGACAAGGGAAATAGAATTTGATTTGTGATTTATGAAGGGGTATAAAGATAAGAAAAGACGGATTAAATGTCGATAGGATGAAAGTTTCAATTTAAATGGTCTCGCTAAAAAATTATATTATGAAAAAAATTGCTGATATGAAAAATGTTTTTAGTAAAGTTAAATGCGAAAGCAAAAATAAAAACATTTTCTAGAATCTAATTTTATTCTGAATTCTCGAAGTTTGGCTAAATTGATTTCGAAACCATTCTTATACATCGATGTCATTGCACTAAAAACTGTCGATGATCGTTAAGGTTACATGTATACCTACTCAAGCATCGTTAAAAAGAGTCGGTAATTTAAAAACTTGAAGCAAGTAAAAAACTTTAAAATGACAGAAAAAGTAAAAGTATGGAATTTGTATACAAGCTTTGACATAAATATGATTGATTTTGTGTATTTCTTCTTTGCGGCAATCATCTTGTAGTTTTTTTACTCGCCGAAAATAAACTATCAATTTTATGAAAATGTCTTTTTTGACTTATTCACATTCTATGAAACATATGGACAAAAAAGAAGAGAAGAACTCAAATGATAAGGGTAAGTGAAATAAAGCGTTGTAAACTCTATTTTCGAAATTACTTTTTCAATTCGTGCGTTAAACAAAATTTTTTAGAAAAGCAAAAACGCATCCACCGTTCATTCGACGCTTTTCGCTTTAAAAAATTAATTAAAATTTTAAACATACAAGTGAGATTTTCTTCAAATTTTGCTGCTTCTATTTTCAATTTTATAATGCGGATAATTAAGAGAATCAAAACTTGTGAGATTTTGCTCGCTTTCATTGAATTTTTTCGCTTTGTTTGCTTTCACTCTTCAAACATTAAAACAAACAAAAGATTGAAAAAAATTAATCTTAACATCTTAATATTGGAAGCAATATTTCATATTATAACTTTGGGGAAAAAGGCTTTGACAATCTGGATTTAGGTTAAAGCTCTACAGAGATGAAATTTAAAAAATTTGAGCTATTTTAGTGAATTGAACTGAGCTCGATGAACCCCATATATTACATGTAATTGATTTGGTTAAGGTTATCAATTACGGAACCAATGTGATAAACAAAAAATATTTTGCGAACGAAATCTCATTGCAATACCAAAAAAGTGAAACAAAAAACAGAAGTAAAAATATTTTCTCGAATTTCATGCTGGTTCAGCGATATGATTTTCATTTATTTCGAATGTACAACGTTGTGTCATTTTTGCTTATTTCTAACTTTATGTAGTAAAAATTGTATTTTATGAAAAATTCGAGCTTTAAAATGATGAATCGGTAAACTTTTTCATCTTGAGAGTCGATAACAAATTTTTAATGAGTTGAAATTTTTTGAAAATGCAACTTTTTCAATTTGATTTTTTAAAAATTTAAGAAGACAAAATTGTGCTACAATCGTAAATCAAAAGATTAGACACAATTTTGTTTCTTCCTTTAACCATTTTGCTCCACTTTTTTTCTTATCAAGCTTTGAGGCGCAAATAATTAATTTCATACGCACAATGAAATATAGAGTAAATTAAGATAAACAACAAAAGTGTGCAAAATGTGTGTGTATTGAATAACGCGTAATTAATTTTTTCACGCTTTTTGCTTTTCGAGTTGAGATCAGTTTGTTTTCAGTACTCGAACATCATAATGAAATATTAATCGATTTACCGTTCTTTTAACGTTATGTGTAATTAAATTAACGAAGAGCTGCGAGAAATTATACATTTTCTCAATGTAAAAGTGAAATGTTTAAGTAGAAAATCTTTCGGTAGATTTAAAGCGTAATACATTCTTCTTTCAATTAATTCAAATATTGGCACCAATTTCATAATTACGAATATATGAGCTTTTGCATGATGAACATGCTTTGTAATCATTAGCGAATTCGTTGAATTTCGAAGAAATAATTTGAATGCATCTCGTGTTTTGTTTTCAAAATCTAAAACTTTTTTTTAAACTTCGAATTTAATTTTGTCAATTAGTTTATTTAATTGCAAGTTTTTTGAACCGTATGAAATGAGAGAAACTTAGGGCAATTTAATCAAAACTTTGAATTTTTAAAATATTTTTTTTACGGCCAACGAGAAATACATTCGAGGATTGCTCACTATGAGTTTTATTTCGAAATGATTTCTATAGTAAGAAAAAATCGATGTTTTTAAAACAGTTTTGTTTTTCAAAAATCCTATGAAGTAAAGTTTGAAAAGAAGTCGCTTTGAGCAATGCGAAAGTAGAGTTTAAAGTAGTGTATTGAAAAACAGTTTACAGTTCATAAAAAATGTTTTTATCTCTCACAGAAGATCAAACTTTTTTCGAGAAGAAGTAATCGAGATTTCAAAGGTTTTAATCAAACGTATAAAAAAGTGAAATAGAATTTCAAGTCACAATTCATATACGATGTTCATTTGAAGAATTCTTTGAAGATTTTTTTCGCAAATAAATTGTTGATAAGAAGCAAATATCAAACATCATTTAGAAGGCGATTTAAAGATATTTAACAATTGAATTTGTTCAAAAAATGCATTGAAATTTAATGCTATTCAAGCGCTTCTGACGTTATAGTCAATTTTGTTTGATGCGCCTGCAAGAAATCGCTTTTCATGCTTTATTTACATTACAATATACATTATAATATTTGTGGTCATCAACTGCCAATAACACAGATGCAATATTGAGTATTGCATTCTAAGCTTCCGTTTACCGAGAAAACGCTTGCTTACAGACTACGAACAATAAAC
>NCKU01000632.1:0-36597 GCA_003675995.1 Dinothrombium tinctorium | reverse complement strand
GGTCTCCGAAACGTAACCTTTGCTTGTGAAGCAAAATAGTTTGCCTTAATGAAAATTGATTACTTAACAAATTTAAAACCAGGCAAAAATATAGGAATGTATTAATTATTCGAAAAATACATTGTGTATTTACTTTATAGAGGTCTGACTGTATTATAAAATTATAAAAAATTCGAAAATAAAGAAAAAATAAATAAATTGAAAAAATTAAAGCAAAATCACTGAAAATAAATTGACTGAAATCAATGCAATTGAAAGCGTGTGAAACAATAACTTATTGCATGCTTGTATTTCAGTCACAAATAATGTTAAGCCGAAGCGACAATGCTGTTCTCATTTGTCAGCCGAAATTAAATACCGTTTTTAATTATCGTTTTTTTGCCGGCCAGTGTAAAATCGGTCATCGATAAGATGTAAATTGTTTACTAGTAATTTACATAAGCTTAAAATGACTGCTTAACTTTTTAATTCTCTTGCTTTTCTTAAACAGTATTCATTCAATTTTTTTGCTTAAAAATATCAATAACGATAAAGCCATTCGTTTGCAAATTCAGTCACTTACAGCTTTTTAAGAACAAGTGGCACTGTTGAGCACATTTTTTTTCAGAACGGTTCGGCAACTTTCAGTTTGCCCTCATCAGCTCACTTTCGGACTTTAAATGACTTGATTTTCGATGCATCTTACTTTTGCCGTTAAAGTGTTAATTTAAAACAGAGCTTAAGTTTATTTGTTTATTGTAAGGGCCGAAAGTAAAATGCATCGAAAATCAAGTCATTTAAAGTCCGAAAGTGAGCTGATGAGAGCAAATTGAAAGTTGCCGAAACGTCATAAAATGTGCTCAAGAATGCCATTTGATCTTAAAAAAACTGTAGTGCCTATTTTTGTTTAAAATTTGTGATTTTTTAAAATTTTTGTGATTTTGTGACATTGCTTTAATTTTGTGAAATTTTGTGATTTTTTATAGTCATATTTATGAAAAAATTATATTTTTGATTTTTGCTGAATTAAAAAGCTTTGTGATCACAAAAATTTTACTACCCTATTTAAAAGTTTATCGATTTAAATGTAAACAGTTAGAGCTTTGAACACTGCAAAGCTGGGCGAACCTAGTACCTGTTGTAAAATGTTGGAAATTGAGTTTACTAAAACGAAGCATCGCGACTACATATTGCATGCAAAAAAACTAAATGTGTAACATTTTTTGAATTATACTGCTTATTATCAAGGAAAGAGATGACCAACATACAGACCAGCAGATAGTTGTATCACTACTCTCAGGTCGGCTAAATGAATTCAGTGCTCTAAGAGTGAAAGCACACTGCATTCGAAGTGAGGCGAAAAAGGTTGAATGCGAAGTGCCGCAAAATGCTCTCACTTCGAATTTGGCTTCAATCAAAACTTAAATAGCAGCGATCGACCTGAACTCCGATTCCGTAGAGCGGCGATCGGCTGCGAGCCGAACTCGGCGCGTCGACGGCTGAAGGCGGCGCCATTTAAATGAAGAGTGGGGAAATGCCGAACGCAAGAAACGAACGCTCGCACAGTGATCGCGAATTGACGCTGTTTTCTAGTCTTTTTCGCCTATTTTCGTATCCGATAAGTTTCGTTTGCGAACGAATACTCAGCGTATTGCGCTACGCGTGGTCATTGGTGCGCCCCGATCCCAGACGCAGTGAGTGTTGGTCACCATCGAAGCGAAGCGATTTTAATTTTCTCGATTCTCACTTTTCCGTCGCACAGTTATCGTCGATCCTCTCAGCGATGTGTTAAAGTTTGTGGAGACCTTCGAACAAAAGTACGGCAATGAGCATCCAGTATTCTATTTGGGTACCTACAGTCAGGCCTTAAACGATGCGAAGAAAGAGCTCAAATTTTTGCTCGTCTATTTGCACAGCGAGCAGCACCAAGACACTGACGATTTCTGTCGAAACGTTTTAACGCATTCCGAAGTGGTTAATTACATTAATCGCAATAACATACTATTTTGGGCCTGTTCGGTGCAACTGTCCGAAGGTTATCGCGTGTCTCAGGCGCTCAGAGAGAACACTTATCCATTCTTAGCGCTGATCGCCTTAAAAGATAATCGGATGACTGTAATTAAAAAATTTGAAGGTAAAACGTTCGTCGAAAGACTCTTAAGGTAAGTCCATTTATCTCGTTTTCAATTCGCTTTTTTCTGATTAATTGTTCCCTTTCCGCCGATCATTCTTCAATTCATTTGATAACGTTTGTATCGCTTCATTTCGCAACTAAAACAGCCAAATGCAGCAAAGTATTGAAGATAACGAAGGCTCGCTCGTCGCCGCTCGGCTCGAACGGCAAGAACGTAGCTTAAATCACATAATTCGGCAGCAGCAAGACGAAGCATATTTAGAATCGTTAAAAGCGGATCAGGAAAAGGAGCGTAAAAAGCAGGAGGAAAAGCGAAAGCAGGACGAAGCGCTTAAAGCTCAAAGAGAGCGGGAGATGTGTGAATTAAATCGAAAAGAACGATTAATGCAATTAAGACAAGAATTAGTGAGTGAAATTCCTAATGAACCTCAAATCGGTAATCCTGACGCTGTGAAAATTGTCGTTAAATTACCGAACGGTACGCGGTTGGAGCGAAATTTTCTAAAAACCCATTCGATCAAATGTTTATATTATTTTGTATTTTGCAATGACCAAAGTCCACTCGACTTTCAAATCACAACAAACTTTCCCCGGCGCGAACTTCCGTGCAAACCTAAAATATTGAGTGATCCGTATTGCAGTCGAGAAAATGATGAAAATACTGATGATCTAACACTTGCACAGTTCGGATTGGGAAAATCAGAAATGTTATTTGTTCACGACTTGGAAGCTTAGTTGTTCGCAAATCGAAAGTGCAAATCTACACTTCACAATAGATAAACCATTATTTGCGTTGTTATACCGAATAACGTTTTAAAGTATATTTGCAATGGTAAATTTTGAATAATAGAAAGAGCCATTGTAAATCGTGATTAATTTCATCTTGTTTTTCACTTAAATAAATTTATTGCGAAAAATCAAATAAAATAATAATTCTTTCTTAATAACGTTTTGTCTTAATGAACCACAATTTTATTTAATGAATTGATAAATAATGGTGAGTAAAATTAAAGTTTAATTGTATTTCACCTTTTTATTTGAAAATTCCTCGCGAGTGCCTTCACGAGTTTTCTTTTGGATCGGATTCGAAAGTCGATCCAAAAATGGATTTAAATTCAGCGATTTGAACTGATTATACAGCAGCCACTTTTCTTGCGCCTCTTCATCGCCGAATTCAGCTGATATCTTGAAAAATTTACGAAGTAAACTGTAAAATCGCTCTCTCCATTTAATTCTTCCTTTTTCGAGAGAAGTTTCAAATTGTTTTAAATCATTTGCAACTGTTGTCCAAACTTCGTCATCTGCAATCTTGAAATTATTGAATTCTTTAACGTGTTCTCGAACAGATAAAACTAGTTCAACATCTTCTTGGTCGTCATCTTCACTCGTGTCTTCTGGCATTTCAGGTACATTACTGGATGATGATGGATTGACGATTAATTTATTTTCATTAAACTTCTTTTTGTGTGCCTTTATTCGAGGACAGAATGGTTGAAGATTCATTTCAAAATGAAAAAATTCGAAAAACTTGAATAATTCGCGAGCTTCTTCGATGCTCATTTCGGGCAAATCTTTTAATATAGTTAAATAACGGTCCAGTAAATTGATAAATTTGGACTTGCATCCGAAACTACCAATTTTTTCAACAATAGCATTCATATCTTTTACAATGAATTTCCAAATTTGTTCTGAGTCCCAAACAGAATCACCACATTTATAACAAGAAACAAACTCTTCTTCATATTTTTTCATTGATTTCAACAACTTATCGCACTCATCTTTTTGATAGATGAAAAAAAATCTTTCGGGAATGACATTTGGTGCATATGGTTTGACAGTGCATTCGGTGTTGTCTTTTGCAAACCTATCGAACTCAGCTTTCTCCACATCAATAGAATACCAAAAGCATGATAATTTAAGTTTACAATGAAAAGTGCGAAAAAAAGGCCAATATTTCAGTGCTTTTTCGTGCGGCCATTCTTTTAATCTTTCAACAATATATTTGTATTGAAAGAAGAGATCTTTAAAATGCACTTGACAATGACTGACAGAATAGTCCGTAACATCGTTTTTGATTTCATCGTATACATTGTGCCAAGGTTCTATGTCTGAGTATATGTCTTCATGGGTGTATGTCGCGAATCTATGATTATACTTCACAACTGCATTCAGTAATAGTTCTTTTTTAGGCAAATCGTGTATGTAAAATCTACTTTTAAAAGTTTTGCCCAGCACGTTTTTATCCAATATCGGATCTGTTTTGTCAAGCATTTTCGGCAATTCCTCTTTTACGACCTCAAAACTTTCTTTTGTGACATCATTCGAAGAAGGCTTTGGATCTTCGGCTAACTCAGTGGTTTCTTCATATTTAACTGCACGCGTTTCTTCCAAAGTTGAACTGTTATCGTCCATTTCCAATTTGATAGAAAGCGCTTTTTCAGCTTCTTTAAGCATTTTTTCGCGATTTATTTTATCGAATTCTTCTTTGAGGGTAGCAATATCGCTCTGAAAAATAGTCAAATTAAGCTCGTCGTGGAAGATGTTGAAATATGGAAATTTGATGGCATTTTCGAAACTTTTTTGTTTCAAAATGAAAAAATAACGACCGAACATTGAACTGAATTCAGTCTTGCATTTAGCGGCGGTATAATTAATGGTGCCGTTGCTGAGCTCATTCGCAATTATACCCCATAAACGATCGTTTTTCCACACGTCAATCGTATTGTCAAGCGCAAATTCTTCGTTAAAATTTTTGAATTCAGAAAGTAAACGCCGCTTTTCCAGATCCGAATAACTGTTATTTACATTCGAATTGGTGGTCAGTCTTTGCGGCGCGACGCTTCGACCACCTTTACTCCACGAGGTTTGATTCCAACTCGAAGCCATTCAAAATGTGAATGCTTTTCGTTCGCTCTTCTCGAATGAAAGTGGTTAAAAAACAAACATTTGCTGCCTTTTTAGTTTTCGACTCGAAACTCAAATCGAAAAGCTTTCGCAAGCAAAGGGACCGTCGTTTTTAACGCTTTTGCTTTTGAATTATGAAACTCAAAACTTTTTCGTCTCAAATTTACTTTGTGCGTGAAAATCGAGAAAAAACATCACAATTTTCTAATTTCATGCATTCACTGTTTTTCTTCCATTGTGTGTTTTCTTTTTTGAACGCAAAATGCAGCGGTGAACAGTTTCGTTTAATCGTAAACGGGCGCCCTGCCGAAGAGGCTGAATTTCCGTGGCAAGTGTCCATTCAAAATTTTGGTTTGACGCAGAATTTGCGCTACGGTTGGACTCACATTTGTGGCGGCGCTATATTGAGTCGAGATTGGATCATAACTGCTGCTCATTGTAATTCAAAGTAAGCATTCCTCATTTCTTAACTAACTTTGATAACTTGTCATTTGTAAAGTCGAACGACTCAAATCAAAGTTGGAACCTTAAATTGGAGAGATGAAAATGCTTCTACTCATGAAATTATTGAAAGAGTTTTGCATCCTGATGATCACGACATTATGCTGATGAAAGTGAATCCTTCATTTAGTTTTTCTCGATTCATACAACCAGTGTGCTTACCACAGCCAAACAAAGAATATATCGGATATGCGACTGTTGCCGGCTGGGGTTCACTCTCTGACGATGGAGATGATGATTTTCATTATCCCGAACAACTTCATTCTGTTGACTTACCTCTTATTCCACAGGAATTGTGCCAAGCTTATCAAAAGGAAAGATTCAATTCGTCGACTATGATTTGCGCAGGAAAAATCGAAGAACTAATTCCTTTTGGAGCATGTTATGTAGTTATACTTTATAAAATTTATCTTGTAAAACGATTTTCTTATTTTCTTATTTTAGGCTGACTCTGGAGGGGGCTTGGTTGCCTACTTGAAGCAAAAGTTTTTATTGCTGGGCATTGTTTCAAAACAAAACGGAAATTATCCATGCGGCATGCCTAAAAATCCAGGAATTTATATTAAGGTCGCAAGTTTCTTTGAGTGGATCGTGGAAACCATTGCTCGTGATATGCTGAAAAAACTTAAGAATAAAATAAATAATGAGAAAAGTAAAAATTAATGTCTAGACAGATTTTTAATGCACTCTTTTATTTAGAGTACAAAAGAATTATAAAGAAATTCAAAACCGGTGAATTAACAATGCGTTATCCATGTTGATAACCATAAATAACCAATATTTTGGAATTTTTTAATGCAGAAGTAAAAATAATTTGAAATAAAAACCATCTGTTCAAGATATAGTAGTGCGCATTACTATTTCCGCCACGTACAAACCATTTAGCATTCAATGCTTATCATTTGCAAGAAATCGAATAAAATCGCTCAACCAAAATATAAGATTATGATCAATGAGAACATTTTAATATGTCATATTTCTTTATCATGCTTTATCTGCTTATAAATTCATTGATGAGTAAGTATAGCTATGATTTCTTGGTGCTACACAAAGTTTCTATGTGGAGTTATTTTTTTTTGTGTGAAACTTTTCATTTGATTCATGAAATTGAGTAAAATATAATAAAATAAAATTAAATTCTTTTCAATAAAACAGGGTGTCAAGAAATGAATAACTCACAAAAGACAATTGAAGCTGATATTTTTGCAAATGAAGATGACGAAGAAATTGTGCAAAAATTTAATTTATTTGTGAGAAATAAAGCAAACGAAAAAATTTTCAATAAAAAATCAAGTGACCCTTATATCTACTCTCAGGAAGATGTGAAGAATACATTTTTATCTGCCATTATTCCATCTATCAATAAACCTCAATTTATTCCCGTGGCTTCATCTGCTCAAATGCCATCATTAATGCTCACACAATTTTCGAATCAACCACAGTCATCAACATACACTACTAAAGAAATAAGCGATATAAAACCAAAATTTAAAATTAAACTTGCAATAAGAGGACCAAATATGGAAAGACCAACAGCATCACCCACGCTCGAAGATTATTACGATGAATCAGATCATGAGAGTAGTCAAAGTCATCATTACATTCGACCCCATTTTCTTTTTAAAGCATCCGTTCACAATCCGCCTAAAAAAGAGCTCGAAAAAGCAATTTGGTTGAAATATCCTCCACCTGCATATTGTTTTGAGCCATTGCTGATTGTTGATAGTTGTGAAGAGCAAAAAGTTGAAAAAAGATGGACATTTAATCCTGAAGACAACAAATGCTACCTTTACTATGATTTTTGCCCGAATGAAAGAGATGAAAACTCTTTTAAACATTTAACCGAGTGCATTTCAATTTGCTGGAGGCCCTCTCTACCTGTTCGATAGCAAAATTCGATTTAAAAAAGTTGAAATCATTACTTGGTAAGGTTGAGACTTTAAGAAATAATAAGAATAAAGGAGAAAATTTGCATAAAGAAACTAACACAGAAAGAGAACAAATTTAAATATAATTTTAATTTTTATATGTGAATTGCATTTTGGAAGAATTTTGATGCTCATGATACGTGATATCATTAATCTTCTAAATATTTTGTTAATAAATTAGACTGAATTTGATAATTTTCTATAGACTTTAAAACCTAGATCCATAGTTGAAAAATTGTTAAGTTGTTAAACCTAAGAGCTATAGCTGTGAAACAGTTCACTGAATATGAGAAAATATTTAAAAAAAATCATTATTCTCAACTAATCTAAATTCTAAGTTGAATAACAATGAATTTTTTTTGAGGAGAATCATTCATTTATTTGTAAATTTTGTTTAATAAGAACATAGAGCAGGGTTTTGTTATTTGGGATCTTGATGATCCGATCCAATTTGAACGACCATTAGATCTCTATTTGTGCACCTCGATGACGGCCTCGGCCATGTCCATGTCGTGTCCTCCCACGTCGGGGTCGTCTTGCTCTTCGTCTGCGCCTTCCTTTCCTTCGCCCTCTTCGTCTGCGGACTCTCCTCAAATGTTGAATGGCATTTCTCCTTCTTCTTCTACCTCTAATTCGTCTTCTTCGGCGAGGACTAACTGATGCTTCTTCATCTGTTGTGGGCAAACGTAATATTGGCAAATCTTTACTTTCTTCTATCGTCCAATTCTACTCGCATTCAATTCGTTCCATTTCTCCCTGGAGAAGTGCTAACGTAACCTAAGAACTAATCGAAGTAAAATGCTGCAATTGTTGCGTTTTTCTTACTTTTATACTTTCAAGTCGACTGCAACGAAAACTCTTTACACCCAATAATGACTATTATTGTGGTTGGATTAGAATAATTATTTGGATTATTATTATTGAGTTGAATTGTAATTTGCAACAATACAAAAATTTTAAAGAGTTCTCATTACAGTCCATTTGTAAATGTAAATGTATGTAAAACAGAACAATATCAGTCTTATAAGTTTAAAAAAGTTGATCCTTCTCAAATTTCTCGATTTCGAAGTTCGAAAAGTAATCAAATTTTACTGCCAAAAGTGAAGCAAAACCAAATTCGATTTTTTGGCATATTGCCGAGTGACAGGGAATTGCAGCCATATCTCGCTTGCTGTTCGCTTTCTAGAATACTTGCGTAATCATAAGAAATGCCTGTTTTCAAGTTTTAAGCACAGGTTTATGTAAAGATCTTTTTGGAGAGGAGTATTATTAATTTCGAATAATTTCAAGTTAATCAATTAGAATTAATAGAGTAAAGAATCATGTTTTAGTTATTTCCATCAAATGATCCTATTTGATTTAGACAATCTCTAATTATCAAAAATCCGATTAAGAAAATTGTTCATAAAAGTAATCAAATTGAATTTAGTTCTTCGGATTTTTTTCTTGAAAACAAATTTTAAAATAAAAGAAAATAAAGTTTTATAAAACAAAATATAAAAAACGGACAGGTTTATAAAAGGATTTTTAAAGTTTGTTCTACGATTCAGTAATGCTCTTCCTATCGTTCAGTGGTATTGGCTTTCGAATATCTTGTCCAGTTGGTATAAAAGGAGACGTTGAATGAGTTTGTTCGCTCGCTAACAATGGCACAGGTCGAATTGTAAGCATTTCAATTTTATTTGTCTTGTGAGCTGGTTTAGGCATAGCATAAAGTACACTCGATGATGTCGAAGAATGTTTTCTCGCTTTTAAGCAAAAATAAATTGAAACCAATATGATAAATGTCAAAAGCGAAGAGAACGCAATCAAAATGTAAACCATTATCGTATCTTCATCATTTGCATTTCGCTCATTTGAATCAATGTCCATTTTCAAGTATCTTTTGAAAATCAATCTTCAATTGTGTTTTCTCTTGGTTAATTTATTATTTTGTTAAAGCTTTCATTCAAAATTAAAAGATTTTAATCAAAAAGCAAAATTTCATATCCCAATAATTCTAAATTTTGTTTGTTTTTGTTCGAAAGTGGCAACAATTGAATGCATCCATTTCGAAAGGGAGTATCGTGACTTGCATTGTTTTATAAATCATTTGAAATAAATCAATTACGTATAAATGCATTCATTTCAAATGACTAGATTTATTAGGAAAGGGTTTATCTAGAAATATGTATATACATTAGTAGATAAACCCTTTCTTAGTAAATCTATTCAATTGTTTTGTCAAGATTTTTAATTTGTAAGATGTTGTAAGAATGTAACAGTTTTAACCTATTAAAATTACAATTTTTTAATGATTTTGTTTCTTTTTTGAGATTTTGGGAATATTAATCTTGAGTGATTATTTTCTAATTTTTGGAAGCATATTCTTCTATAGAATCTTAGAAAAAATTTTCTTTTGCCCATCAAAGATAATAAGATAATTAAGATTTCTCATCAGAAAATGGATTCAAAAACATTTAGCCCAAGGTTTGTATTTTTTAAGATTTGATCAGATTTTTTTAAAGTTTCTTTAAGCTTACTTTTAAATTTGTTTTTCGTGTTTTTGGTGTCTTGAACACTTCATTTTATGTTAGACGATCAATCGATCAAAATTTTCGCTTAAATTTGCATTTACCTTTAAAGGTTTCAGCAGCACTCAATTGAAAGAGTGGCATCGAGAAGCAACTGAGTTATAACCCTTATTATAACACAATGAAACCTCTCTACAAAAGCTAATTACGGTCCCAAAAAATCTGGCAGTTCGGGAGAGGTTATTGTAAATTGAGTTAACTTTGTGCAGTATTTTATTTTTACGGTTAGTGAAGGTGACCGCTCAACATAGGTGGCTGTCAGAGTAGATTTTACTTTATTTATATTAGTAAAACTCAATAAACGAAAAATACGTCATTACACTCTTTTGCAGATCAAAATGCTTGTGTCTTAGTTTCCTATTACTAGATATCGGATTTTTGTGTATTTTATTTAAAGATTAATAAGTTAAAGATCAGAGAAGAACTCTATATGGCGGATTATTCAAATTTTTGAACGATCAGGCAAGCGGGCATTTGTTTGACTGATTCTTTTTTAATTTCTTTAAAAACTGGAAATTTTTATTGCCCTTCACAACCTAATCGCTTAATTTTAGTTTAGGTTTTACACCATTCTCAATTTTCAAAATTGTTATACTCCCTCCAATTTTTTACATTTTAATGGCCTATTGTAGTTTATAATTCAATTTTTCTTGGAAGCTTTGTTTAAAGGAATCTGACCGAAAAAAAATGATCGATAAAATTATTTTGAAGATCTCTATTTTTCAATTAAGATGTAAATTAAAATAGAATGTACTTAAAAGTCAATAAAAAGCACTGAAGAACACGATGGTTGTAAGTGATTCTAATTTCAGCTTATTACAAACATGAGGCATAACAAAGTAAACTTATTTACCTTTCACTTCTAACAAAACACGCGTTAACTGATAAAAATGTAGAAAGGATATTGACAAATTTTTTTTTGTGGCAACTTAAAATGCATTTCTACTAAATCAAGTGGTAATTTTAGCACAATGAAAGTTTATCAAAATGTAATATCTTGCAGGTAGTAAAGAAAGGAGAGCTTAATCCAAAAGCCAGCAATAGTAACTTGTAATTGTACGAACTCAGCAGTAGAAACGTATATTAATAAAAACCATAATTTGTTAAATATAGCTGCTTTAGATAATTAATTGCTTGAATTCCAGAAAAATGACACTATTTTTAAATTTTTATTCATAATTTGAGGAGTGTGATAATAAAGACATCACTACAAAAGTTTCTTAAAATTCAGTTGTTTATTTACAATCGTATTGATAATTAGCTTATTACATGCTTCATACTTATGAAATGTAAATGATAACGAAGAGATTATTGAGAGTGTTGAGAAGATATCGAACTTGCAGTACTTCTTGCTGTTTTTTGTACCAAAATATACTCTGATCTTTTGCAATCAGAATCTTTATTGTTGATTGTATTTTTTACTTTTTATAATAATAATTTAGATACGCGAATAAAAATAATTATTCACAAGCTTTTTAATTTGTAACTGCAAAATACTTATAAACGAAAATCTTTTTCAATAATCTAAGAGTATGAATTCATAAACCAATAAAATGAGACATAGCTAAATAAACTACACGAACCTAGTTTAAAATAAGTGATCAGTCACAAAAAAGTTTTACAATGTGTATATGTACATCTTCGAACAAATTTATTGACTCTCTTTGTCCATTTCGAAAGCCGTTTTTTCACGATAAGATAGCCAAATAATTTGTCTGAAGCTATATATATCTACATTACATATGGTCCATAATAGAAGAGGTCCAATTAATCGAGTTTCCTTCGTAAAGGAAGCATTGTGTTAAATTTTTAAAGTCTATATTTCAAGTTTGTTTTGGATCAAAGAATCAGAAAAATAGTGAATATGAATTCGGGTTAAAGGTCATCGCTTTTTTATGCCGTTCTTTTTGATTATACTTGTACATCTTTCCACTCAAAAAATAAATTTGGGAAGCAAATTGAGAATTTTGAATATAGACTGAGCTTTTTGAAAATTTTTAATTATACGAATAAATCACATAAAAATAGACTAATGCAGATCGTTACCAGACTTTTCAAAATGTATGATTTTCAAAATTTTGAAATCATTGCTTAATTAAGAGTTTTCGAAATAATGTTTGGATAGAAGCTGTCATAATCCGCTTTTGTCTGTTGTCATATTAGTTAAAAGTTGAATTTTTCAGAGATTTTTCTCGAAAAGATAAATTTTGGCACTAAACAAGAGTTAAAACAGATTAAAAGTATTATTTTCAAAATTTGCTTATTCACTTATCTTTCAATATAAATATTAAGCATGTATAAAAATTATTTCTTGTTGGTTTTCAAATATTTCGTGGTTAAAAAGTTGGAAAGCAAAAACATTCCTCTAAAAAGAAAATAAGAATGAAGGAAAAGCAAATGTGCAATAATGAATGATGTTTCTTATTGAAAATAAATCGAAGAATTAAGTGAAAAGTAAAAATTAGATTTCGAGTAAAATTGATATTCTTTACATCGGTTTCACGTCTAAAGCTCTTCAAGAATAGTTAAACGAAAGGAGTGCAATTTAAAAGAGAAGGAAAGTAGGAAGAAAGAAAAACGAAAAGCACCTTTTCGCTATAAGTTTGAAATAGCAAAAGCCACGTTTTTTTGTTCAGAGATTACAATTTACCCTCTCGCTGAGAATGAAATGGTGTTCACTCCTTTTCATTTCAATGAATTTCTCTTTTTACAGAAAATGTGAATAACTAAACAGCTAAAAAGTGAAAGTGAAAAAATCCGAATCATAAATATAAAATAACTACTTGCAATGGTTTCGAAATGAATAAAGTTATCGAAAATCCTGAGCACAACTGAGCTACGGAGTTATTTTTGTCGCTTTTTATACAAATAAACTTAAATTTCAAACTATTTCTTATTTACAGTAAACGTACTAAAATTGCAAACTAAAAATTTCACTTGAAAACATTCATCATTTACATCTGATCTCGATTGATAGTGCTCAATTATACCCTCATTCATTTTATCGCCTGTAATAACTGCAGTTGACATCTTTGCTTCATCTATTTTTGACTGAGGATTCGACCGTTCCAATGATAGTGAATATGCGAAGGCGTTGCGACAGGTACATTCATGTGTTTAATCTGCTTTTGTTTCATTTGTGAGTGCGCGTTATCTTTGGACGATAGATACTCTGTGCGTTCTTCTGCTTGCTTCGGTGCGACATGCATTAATGAATCGCATTCGAGGATTGTTGCAGAGATGAAGCAGTATGCAAAGGCATTCTTCGCTGTGAGCTCGGTGATGAGTCCGGGCTGTGATTCGAAAAGTCGAAACCGAATGAGAGCTGAGCGTTTTTGTGATTCATGTGCGATTCTTGGTGCGAAGACGATGTCGAGCAGTGCGATGAAGTTTGCTGACTACGACGAGTTGCGTAATGTTTCGACGGATCTACATATGAATTATAAAACTTTTAACATATCATTTCATTGAGCTATGAAATACCTGTGCGTGAATGAATGTACCATAAAACAGATACAAATGCTGCTCCGATTAAGAACGAGGAAACAGCAATCAGCACAACAGGTAATGTGCTCAAGCCATCAATTTCAGTGTTGACGGTTGGTTTGTTCGGCGATGTTGTCGCAAGTTGAGACGTACCTTTCGTTTCGATCACTTTCGGTGATTGAGTTAATATTGATGCTGTACTTCCTTTATTTGTTCTTGCTTTTGCATTCACAACAATCGGTCCATGTGTTTCAATGCTAAAGTGTGTGAGAGGCCTTTGGGGGTATGAAGCATGCAAACTTTTTGCGCAGTCTTTTGGATTCACGCACTTTAAATTTACACCATCCGAGTATTTCGAGTGTTTGAATGCACAAGAAGCGAGTTTACAGTGCAAAAATATTGATCTGTTCTCAAAATCGTCACTAAGTTGAAACGAAAACCTTGTCCTCTGTTCGACGTTCAAAAACTGCGCGCCGAACCTCGTCGGGCAACCGCTTTCAACAAAAAAAGCCTTTTCCGAGTTGCCGCTCGACATGGAGGCATTGTTCGCTGAAAGCCAGCATCGATCGACGAACACGCTCAGGTCATCGAATTGCCTTAGCCGTGCCTCGACGAAAATGTGATCATTAACGTAAGCATGAATCGGGTATTCGGGCTGCTCGATTGGTTTGCTGAAATTGCTATCTGAAAAAATATTCAACTCATGAATAAAATATTTAAGCGAATTTTCACTGCATTCAAATGCCAGTGAAAATAAAAGTTTTGACTGGGTGACACTTCTCGAATTTAGATCAGAGTCATCGTCGCTTTGTTCATTGTTCACACCAAACGGCTTCAAATGCGGCATAGGCTTAATATTTTTCGTTTCCGACGAAGAAGTTCGATGCCAAAACATGAGTCTGTTTTGGTACACTTTTTCGCCGTTTTCTTGTCTAAATATGTGTGTCGAGCACTTGTCCCAGTCGTTGATTAACAAAGAAAAACTGTCCGATGAAAGCTGAAGCGGGCAGTTCACGTCTTCCAAAGAAATTGCGACAACATCGTTTTCTATGCTACTGTCGCCGGTCAGTTGCTTCACAATCAATTTCACTGCAGTTAGCTGAACACTAACGCTTAACCCGTAACGATGAGAGCATGTAATTTGAGTGTTTTCCGAAATATATTTGCTCGGACTTAGCAAGTAGCTGCTCTTTTGCGCTACTTGCAGTATGTAAGGTGCTTTGACCCGTCCCAAAGCCAGGTTCTTGCTGATATGCGGGGTGGATGAAAGTGACGAAAAGGAACGAATAATTGAACGAAGTGGCAGATCAGTTGATTGCGCTTTCGGCGTTTCACCATCGATCGCGTCATCCAATTCTGGTTTATTATCAATCGCAATGAACACTTTGTTTTCATCTGTAAAATAAAATTGAAATGAAGTTGGAAGAAATAAAACTGCATTTTGCAACAAAATTTAGCAAATAGACTTGGGGTAAAACAAAACCTAAATGCATCAATGTTGTAGTATTTTAATATTTTACGAAGAAGCAAGTTGAAAGCAATTAATTACAAAAGCAAATTGAAAGACGTGCGAATAAATGCTGAAAGAAGCTCAGTCATATTTGATATCACATATATTTTTACTTTTTTCTACATTTCGATAAAAATCTCAAGTTTAACAAAGATGTTCGAATTTGTATCGAATGAATGAGTACATTTAAGTAAGGCAAGTTTCATCTTACATCTACAACTCACAAAAGTCACAGTGAGTAAAGTCAAAAATGTAGCCATTGTAGTAATCACCTTTTATACTAACAGAGTTTCACATCACAATCTTAACAGAGTAGAAATAGAAGGCAGGATTAGATAGAAAACGAATCAAATGATTATTTTTGGCGAAGCAAGCTGAAAATTGTGAAACTTTGGATACGGCTGATGCCCGTCATCGTTTAGCTTTATTTTGCCTGGCGCAATTCGCTTTCTGCCAAAATAATAAATAACGCGCGATATTCCCGAATCATAGATATGATTGAAAATGGCATATAATCAAGTTTAATGAATAAAACGGCGGGAGAGCAAATTATAAGCAAGGCAGCGTTATTCAATTTAATTTGGTTCATTTGTTATGCTCTGAAAAAAGCAAAACGAAAAAGCGAAAAGAAAATAAAGAAAATAATAGGTTCATTGTGAGCGAAAGAAGAAAGAAATCTCGAGTTTGAGCGAAGAGTAAGAGTGAAAGAGTCGCAATAAAATGAAAATTCTATACTTTAATATAGTTTTTATAATTTCATAAAAGTTTATTCGCTTTCAAAACGCGGTGTCGAATATAGAGGGGGCGCAAAATAAAAGCTGTCATTTTAGCGGTAAAAGTATAATAATCTCGAAGAAGCAAAATTGATCTCATTTTTAAGAAAAACATAATGCGTATAGAATAAGTAAATAAGCACAAACAAGAGAAGTTCACTTAAACTTTCTTATGAAGAAACTAAATCAGATTAGTGCGCAAAAACGATAGATTTCAATGAATAAGAAAATGTTCTAAAAACGTTTAGTTTTTGCTCTAGCTTCTTGATAATTAGCTAGCGCGAAGTGCGCTGGTTTCATCGCTGACAAGCTTGATTCTTTATCTTCGATACGAAAGTGTGAAAAAATTTTTGAAAATATTTCAAAGTTGAAAAAAGAACAAAGCGTTTGAATAAGAAAAGCAGCCTCGCAGCGTGAAAAATAAAGAACACAAGCATTATGAAAACGACATTTCCGACAAGCGGAGAAGAGCGAGCAGAGAGCAGCAAAGAGAGATGGAGAGAATTTTTTCAACCATGTTCACACTTCATATACCCGCTTTCACAGAACAACGCATTTGTTTATTTATATCAAATGACAAAGCATATGTTTTCAAATTTTTGTTTTCTTCTTCAATCGCTGTTTATTAACGTTTGTTTCTCTATAATGGCTGCACGTACAATTTTGTTCTTCAGTCAAAATTAGAGCGTTTCGACCTTCTTTTCTCGTTTAATCATCACCAAAGCAGACTTAATCACTTTCTTAGTCCATTCGGCTCCGTGCGCAACTACAAGTTCGGTTTTTTAAATAAAAAGAGCAAAAATTTCGAAAACACCAATATTAACTCGTTGTTGTTACATTTAATCGAATTTGAAAAAAAAACTGTTTGGATTTGTGTTTAATTCAAAATCGTTTCGAGTGAGAGCTTTATGTGGACAAGCGCTAATTTATGCACCAAGTGTCAACTCAAAATTTTTAATGTTTTGCAAAAGAATTGTAAAGCTTGAAAAGAATGAAATCTATATTATGTTATTAAACTTTTTTCATACAAAACAAAACGAGAAAGTCTGCAAATAGAGCAATAGATAATTGTTGGAAAGCTTTGGAAACAAATTTTGAGTTTGGAGCTCAGTTTTGTTGAGGAAAAAAGAAAAGCTGCAATTAAAAAGATGTTCGAAGAGCTTGGATTTGCTGAAATCACACAAAACGCTTTATAATAAGAAGTTGAAAAAGCGATTATCTCCTTTCTTTTTCGCGCTTATTTCAGTCGCCAAAAACGTTTTTAGCGAAAAATGAGAAGGATTTTGAAACGAAGAGGTAAACTTTTTTCGAGTTAATTTTGCAAGAAAAACGCAGCTAAATTTAGCTTTAGCGTTTAGTTTCAGTTTTTTCTCTTCTTTTTTCTCGCTCAATTTATGATGTTTTAAAGTAATTTGAATCGAAGAATAGTTTTGATAAGAGACGCCCATTTCATTTCAGATTGATAGGCATTCCTTTGAAACACAGAGAAAGATAAAAGTGAATGAGTGAGCAAGCGAAAGGGAGAATACCTGAGTGGAAAAAAGTGAATAGAGAGTAAAATGCAAATATTTCTTGATTTAAAATCTAAATTTCGCTGTAAGTATATTTACCAAAAGAAAAAAGTGAGAGTTACAAATTAAATTTAGGAAAAAAGAAAATTTTTTGATGCGTTCAAGAAAGTGAAAATAGTATATTAGAGCGCAGCGTGAAATCACAATTCGCTTTCGCTTTTCGTTAACTTTTTCACATTTTTTGTGCCAAAATCTTTCGCCTCTCTTTTATTTCACTCTGTTCGCATTTAACAATCGTCAATCTCTTCGTTACCGTATAACGAATCATTTCTCATTTTCTCTCATCTTTTTGTTCGCCTTTTCTTCTCCTTTACTTTCGCATTTCGAGAGTCAAAAAAAGCTCGAAAGAAATAAAGCGAAACACAAGACATTCATTTACATTTTGGGAGAAAGAGGCGAATCTAATCATTGTAAATTCGTTCGCTTTGCTTTCGGTTTTTTGCTTCACTTTAACTTCCTTCTCGTTCCATAAACTTTTTGAACTTATAAAAAATTGTATCATCCTCGTACAATTTGAAAATAAAGCAATGAAGACAGAGATTTATGTTCAAAACGCATATACAGTGTATATAAGAGCGCAAGGGCGTGCGAAGAGAGTTAGAGTTTCGTTCAAAGTAGATTAAAAAATTTTATTTTTGACCAAATTTAGGGTTCGCATATTAGCCGTCTTTTTTGCAAAAACAAATAATTCGAGACCTAAGTCATTTAAAAATAAGAACGAAGTGAGTGTCACAGTCGTTTTTCATAGTTTTCCATATTGACAACACGTACAAAAATTTGTTTAGAAAAAAATCGTTATTTCATAAAATTCTCTTATTTTCGAAGCTCCGATTTGATTTGTATATAGAGAGTCTAAAATTTTGATTTTTACAATAATAACATAAACCTTCCTTTCTTACTATACCCATTTACCGCAATTAAATGCGCAAAATATCTATCAGACCTCTTGCACTGTTTGGTAGACATTCACTACTGAATAAAATCGAAAGCGCAAAAAACAAAGCAAGAATTTATTTGAGTCCAAAAAATTTAAACATGTATTTCTATTTATGATATTTCATCCATGTTATTTTGCAACATTTTTAGCTTTTCATGAAATACTATGACCCTTTCTAATTTAAGTCAGGAAATTTCTCTGTTTTAAAGCGGATATCGGCCTGAAAAAAAAGGATAATTCAGATGAAAAGTTATTAAAGTCATGAAATTGGAGAGATAATCAGTTATTTTAGAAATTAATTTCAAAATATTTGTTCATTTGTCACAATTGCAGCAAATAATTAACCAATGGAGTTCTTTGAGAAAATGAAATTTTGAATTCAATAATAATCTTCACTTCAATAATAAATTTCCACTCAAGTGTTAACAAAATGACTTTACAAAAGTTTAATTTATCTTCTCTAAAATGCCAATCGCTATTAAGTGAAAATATAAAAAATTAGGTCATATAAATGTAATCTGAACTCAGTAATGATCAATGTAAAGTTAATTTCGATATTTATATTTGTAGAATAAAACATGCAATAAACGGATGATGCCAAAATTAAATGAAATGAAAAAGTTGTGCGATTTTGAAATACGGAGGCTAAGGTTGGGGTGGCTTCTCACTATTTTTCGATTTTTAATTGTGAAAAATTAGTGTAAAGACATTGTCGAAGTTTTGTTTTAAAAATTAAAATTGTAATAAAGTGTCATAGCATTTAAATCAATACTTATTTGAATTAACAAATTCAATATATCAGGAAAGTGTTAAGTATTTAACTTTTAAAAAGGTACAGTCAATGACAGAATGTTTTGCTATATTATCCACATAAAACCTGCAAATCAAATGAAAGTAATCGCAAAACATTCTGTCATTGACTGTAAAATTACATAGAAAAAAAGTTTCAGGGATCTAACTGCGAAATAATGTGAAGAGAGCGAATAAAAAATATGACCTTTGATTTGAAATATTTAATATAAGTTTGGATTTTCATAATTTTATTATTTATAAATATTATTCATATTTATTCATAAATAAGTGCTGTAAATTTTATCAAATATTTTTTATAAATAAAAGTTTTTAGCAAAAATCTATGCTAAAAAAATTTTATTAAGCATTTCGGATTGTTTGTTTAAATAAAAAATTATAAGCAAAACTTTTGGCGTAAAATAAATTCGATTGAATTGATAGATTTTTCATGGTTTGACTAGAGAAAATTTACAAAAAATGTATTAATTGATTTTTTTTTAATTCGAAAAGCAATTTTTGATAACTATACTTTAGATCTTATTTAAAGACGATAAGAAGGTAATTATATTTCATAGCAATTTTATGTATGAAATTTTTTCATAAGCTAATTAATCTCTGAAAATTTCTAAAAAAAATCTCCATAAAAAAACTTTTTCGTCGTAGATCGGTTTTCTTTGCTAAAATTTTTTTATTTGTTAATATTTTTTGATAAAATTTATAGCACTAAATAATGATTAAATATTACTTTTGAGATAAAATAATAAAAATTCAATGGTATCCAAAGTTTAAATCAAAAAGGTTCGCTATACCGAGCCATACTATTTTCAAAGAGCACACATAAAAACTTTTATTTTACAGTAATTACGGTAATAAATATTTTATAATTACTCTTTCAATTAAAGAATATTTGACTTTAATGTAATCTTTGTATTAACCAAGATTGTTTGCAGTTTCACAGCATTGCATTATGCAATCAAATTTAAAAGATAATTTTAAATTGTTTTTTTATTCTCTGATAAAGTTTGCTAAAATTATGCTTCTTTATATTTAAAAATTTGAAAGTTCTTTTAATGAAAAACAAATTAAAAAATTTAATTGAACAACAATGTAGAATTTGGAATTTATGTAAATTTTTCGTAAACTACAACTTACAACGTTGTTAGATACAACGCTGCATTAATTTTGTTGCAAGTTCGGTTTATGCAGTATAATATTCGATATTTTAACCATTATAACAATTGTTTGATATATCATCAAATTAATCATATTTTAATCATATTTTTAAATGAGATTATTATGCTGATTTTTTTCCTGTTAATTAAACAAAATTTTTAATACCGCGAAGATTTATTGTATACGCTAGTTTAAAAACAAATGAAAAATCTGGAAAAACGCATTATAGCGCCTAGATTTGCGTGAATGAAGTGAAGATCAAAATATTAAATATGCATAGTGTCTGGCAAACATGATAAGTAAAATAATTGATTTGCGGCCGAATGAATGGTTTTAAGCGCATGAAAAAAGCTTCTCTACTCATGTTGAAAATAAATTTTGTTCATTTTATATCTTGTTCAGTCTAAAATGCGTTAAACGTTGTGTTAACGCAGAAATTATAAACGATACTCGTTAGATAAAAGAATTAATAAAATCAAGATAGATGAAAACAATTAGTAAAAAAGCTATTAATTGCTGCTAATAAAGTAAATTACGGCATTTAAAATCATATTCAATCAATGAAATTAGTCGCATAACTTAACTAGTAACTAAGTTATCGCCTCTAGTTTTTCGCTGAATTAAACTTGCAAAAAAGTAGCGAAAAGACACGTTTAAGGTAAGAGTATTTTATCTCTAAATTATTATTAAATTTTGTTAAATATTTAATGCGAAATGGTCGCGTTACATACGGCGATTAACTTATCACAGCTGAATTTTGAAATACACAAGTTTTCGCTTAATTTATAATCCTTGCATCTAATTTAATTGCATTTGCAAATTTAACATAAGCTAAACAGTGTGATATGGTAATAAAGTAAAATATTCAGTTTTATCGATCGTAGAAGTTAAATTGAATTTTAAATTAGACATGAATATATTTTATTTATTCATTGTTCTGATAAACAATTCAAATGCGCATGAAAAAGCAACAAAAAAGCGTTTGTAAGGTTAATTTTTCGTTCTTCATTTGCATGCGATACTGTGTTTATTTAGACAAAGAGGTAAAAAGCCTCGCGTGGCAAGCTAGATGCTCGAGTGAAAAAGAATGCGCGCAAAAGAGCGAGCGAAGACAAATGAATTTAATTTAAATGTTCTGTAGTAATTTAATGAGTTGAAGAGCGGAGTGAGGAGCAGAGCGAACAATTTGAAATGCATTATGCAAGCGAGAACGAGCGATAGCATCTTTTCACTCTTTTGCAATCGAAACGTTAAAAAAGTGAAATACACAGCGATTATGCTGCAGATCGATGCAATGAAGAAAATTTATTTCCCAATATTTGCATTTTCTGCTCTCATTTTCTCTCCATCATTGTGCTTTTTCATTTCAATTTGTATCACTGCAAACGCTTAAATCTTTCGAAATAAGTGAATGAAAAAAAATGATAAAATAACATTTGCTGCTTCAAACTCGAGGCAATTAACATATCAAAAAATAATCAATGTGAAAGCATTGTAAGCGCTCGATGTGTGCATTCTTTTCGCTTTTTTCAATTACAGATATTGATTTTTTGAACAATGAATTCTTGAACTCGTCGCGCATACATACAATATCTAAGCTCGAGCCACGCTGCAGCAAGCTTGAGCTTGATTTCGGCGCTGAAACGGGGCTTTGAAACAAACGTTTTGAAACGAAAAAATATGAAGCGAATTGATGATTGCATACGAGCGCAGTGATAATAGATAATCGCATCGCACAGATTAGCATTTGCAATGTTTACGAATGCATTTTCAAATGAGCGCACCACGGAGATGGTGCAAACGAATGGATAACGATTGTTGTTGCAGCATGAAAATGAAGCAAAAAACGGAGAAATTCACAGATGCATTTCTAGATCGAAGTAATAAATGATTTTGGCGTGCGATACAGAACCTTGCCTCGTGAATGAAGTTGCAGAAAAAAGAAGCGAAAAAACAAAACACGGCTTAAAAAGCAAATAAACGCATAGTTCAAACAAAATGGTGCAGCTCGTTTTTGCAGGGTATGTACATAGTTTTTTCGCCTTTCAAAAATATTTCGTGAAAAAGCAATTTTTAAAAGCTTTTATTAGCGAGAGCAGAAACGACAAACCTTGCAGCTTTTGTTATGCATTGCATACGCATGCAAACATTGTATACGTACGGTGCGTAAAATACAACTAATCGCAAGATTTATAGGTATAAGCACCTGGCGTCTACGCCTACATTATCCAGCTTGTATCGATGGTGAGAGTTTGAAAGTAAATAGCTATTACTGCCTTAGCTTCGCTTGATTCCCAAATCCTCCATCGTTCAAATTTGCTTTTAACGATTTGCTTTGACCGGGAAAAATTGTTTTTTGGCTCGAACAATAAACAGAGAAAATGAAAATTATTACGTTTTCGCTTTCTTTCTTCTGCGCTCTTTCTCTCGCTCGCTGATATAATTCATAAGACGGACACGAGTGAGCATCAAAATGTGCAATGCGTCGAGAAAAAAGAAAGCGAACAAGAGAACACTACATTTGTTACTTGCAATATAATGAAAACTAAAGTGTTGCTCGTTATTTGATCGCAATAAAAGCGTGTACCATAAATCTTTTAATTTGTTCTTTTTTCGACGAATACTCGCTAAAAATAAGAATGTGGATCGGAACTCGGCAACGGGTGTATAACCTTAAAAGGTTGCGGGTAAGTGAACTGATTGAAAGATGTTCGCAAACAATCTCCAAATTTTATTATTGCTAAACTGAATTCGCTGTTGTAAAGCAGCACGCAGCTTCTCTTTTCTCGCGCTAGAGCTGTACGTGTGCGTAAACTATATTTTAAGGCTAATTTAATCACATCACATAAAAAAGTAATTTAAACATTGAAGAAACTTGTGTTTATTTCGCTTTTGTGATCAAGTGTTGCACAAAGAAGCAGCAAATGTTTGCATCGTTAATGGACACAAAGTGATAATGATAGAAGCGTGCAGAGCTGAATGGCAAAAATTGCGGATTTACGTTAAAGCGCATATAGCGCAAAGCAGAAGCGAAAGAATGAAAATGAAAAATTGGAGGCAAAGAAAAATGCGAACAGCATTAAAGAGACAGCTGTCAGAATAGCGCCCACCACAACAAATGGTTGAATGAATAGTGGACAGTGGGTTATACTAGTTAATGACTCGATACTAAATTAAGGGCTAGCAGCTGAAAGAAACATGTGGCTTTCGAGATTACTTTCACTTAATTGCGGCTATTCATCACTCCAGCATTGTGACTTTGCTTGTTTTAGTGGCGCAATAATACTCATCTCGTTTCGTTTCATTTTTTCGCACAATTGTTCGCCGAAATCAGCGCTTACTTTTCGATGAAAATGCTAACTCCGCGCTGCCTGTTTAATGGATAACCTGTAATTTGTCGTCAATTGGCTTCGCTTTCTCTCTTTACTCTCTCTTCTTTTCTTCGTTCTGTTTTTGCTGCTTCTCGTTTTGCTTTTCAGCGCTCGCTTCTTCTACAATATTATTCTTGGAAAAGAAATGCAAGAATAAAGCAAGAGTTGAATTACGCTGTAAACATATACATACGCACAATTCATTTAAAAGGCATCATTTACAATTGAAATTAAATGCTTTCTGCAATCACACAACACTCGATACAAAGTTTCAAAGCTGCGCGTTATCTAAGCGTTTGCGAGTCAAACACTTTTCTTCGTCTTTGTTTGCAACTCTTTCGACTGTTTGCATTCTCGCACTTCGCATGCAAAACAAAGCTTTCAAATTCACTTTTTTGAACGCTTTTCATCGTCACCAGTCGTTTGTTTGTTTGTCTAAACCGATCACTTATTTCTCTCGCTCCTCGCCTCTCCTTGAATCGCTGCGAGCTTAAAGATGGAGAGACGCAGAGAAAGACAGATTGGTGCACGATAAGCGGGTGTCACTGCGTTTGCTGTTGCACAAAAAGGGTAAACTGTTTCTGTTTTTCTAAAAACGCAAACGAAACGCAAGCTTGAATGTAAGCACACCAAGCTTTAGCTCTCTAGTTGTTCGGTCGAACTTTTGAAACGAGCTCGGACGCTAATTTGAAACGGTCGATTTTGAGAAGAAATGAAAAAAGATAATCGTGACTTTAGCTGTAAGCCAACAATTGAGACACTTCTATTGCAGCTTATTTTCGTAAATATCGGCAAATCGTTTTCAATTGTTGGAGAGAGGAAAAAAGAAAATTGTTTACTACTTTATTCTCTCAAGTCGCTGCACACAGTGTGATTTCGTTTATTTCGGTAAAATGTCGGAAAAAGCAAAACGCAAGACGATGACGAGCGAAGAGCGAGCCGAGCGAATCTAAAAAGTGAACATAAGTTGGAGTGCGGAGATATAGAGGTTTGTGTGCATAATAGCGACGAGCAGGCAAGAAAATCGCAATTGCAAGTCATTAAACGTATAGTTTGTGTGTACATTACGACCGTAAAGAAGAGCAAAACATTTACTTCTCGTATTTAAAGTAAGCATTGCGTTCGCGAGCATAAACTGTTCGCGAGTGCAAAAAAGAAAACATTGACACCGTGAATCGCGGTAAAATAGTAGCGCGGAGCTTTCGCGCCATTGCACTCTGTTTGCCATATTTTTAATTACGCACTCATATTTTTTCGCACTTTCTTTATTCGCTTCCTTTCTTTATTCACTCGCAGCGCTTATTTTTGCGCCACAAATTACTCCATCGATGAATGGAGAGGAGCGAGCGAAAAAAGTTTGGCACAGCTTAAATGAAGTGACTGCTTGAATAGCTGAAGAACGCAGATGAAGCAGTAAAATGAGAATCGAGCGATAAGATCACAATACTCACCGAAAGCGGCGGAAGTTGAGATTGCGAATGCGATCGTCAGCGATGACAATAATATTAACGTTGACAGCGATGATAAATCGAAATGATTGCGGCAAAAATTGATAGATTTCATGTTGCGATCGATTCACTCGAACTCGCTGCTTCTCCACTCGCCTCTTCTGCTTTCAAATTCACTTAAATAGAACAATGTTGACGAGAAATGGTAATACGATACACTCGAAAGTCGCGATTGTTTCATACAATTTCCACCATTCATCGTTTTGCTTTCGATCACTCAATCTTAATCACTGCGATCGAGTGGAGAGTGAAAAACAAGGTAAATAATTGAATTCACTTTGTTTCTGTTCGCGCTCGTTTCACTGCACCTTTGCTCTTGCGTTCGCCCCTTCAAATTTCTATTGTTTATTTCTCATTTGCCGTTCTCGCTTCAAATGCGACGACCATAATTTCGCTGCGAATTGCTATCTTTTCGATTGCGACACGTATGCAAAGCAAAATTCCCATAAATTAGTGTTTATTCTTCTTCGCTTCTTTGTTCCGCTTTACTCATTCGATTTTTCTTCCATTCGTCGGCTTTCTTCTTTCTCTCCAATTCAAATTTGACGAGACGAGAAAGCAAAGCAAATCTGAAAGAGTTAAAAAACAGGTGAACGAGCTGAGAAACATAATTGAGTATAGATAGTGTGCGCATATTGAACCTTAGCGGAGTGAAATTGAGTTTTATGCTAAATAAAATTCTCGAATGAAAAGGAAAAAGTCATAATTATCATTAATTTGCAAGTGCGTAAATTCTTTTCTGCACTATTCTCGAGTGTAAAGGAGAAGAGATAAACACTTTCATATTCTTTTTTGTCTTGTCAGATTCCATTATTACAATTTTCTTTTGCTTTCCTCCGCTCGCTTTGCGAATCTAAAATGCTTTCGACTTTCTTCTCGATCAAATTAAATCTTTTTTAGACACACACGTAGACAGGTTGCGGAAAAGCGCTGCTTATCTACTCGAATCGGATTTGAAAGTGCGTTTTGAACAAATAGTGACTTTTGTTCGCGGGCCTAGCTCGCAATTATAATTGGACACGATTAGCTCCGGGACCTGAGCTTTCATATTTATCAATCCAAGTTGTCGTTTTAGCATGAAAAGCATCCTTTTTTCAAAAGTTAATGTATCGATGGTGGAAAACAAAATTACAAACTACTTATCGCCCGAATCAAGTGGTTTATTTGTTGAGAGAAGCGTGCATTTGGAAAAGGCGAATGAAAAGTGTGGATTAAAGAAAGAAAAGAGAGCAAAATGCAATAACAATAATAATAAAATAATGACAATAAAAGTAGAAAAATAAGAACATATATTGGCTCGAAGCGAGAGCGAGAAAGAAAAATTTTGATTGCTTCTCGAGCAAACACTACAAGTTGTGCGAGAGAGCGGGGAGAGAAGAGGAGAGCAGAGAGGAGCGGGAGCAAAAACAATGCTTGAGCACGTATAAATAATGCGCTTCGAAGAGAAAACTTAATTGCAATTTTTGCCGTTACATAACTTTGTTATCTTCTTTCTTCTTATGCTACTTTTGAACACGACGTGTAATGAAAGAAAGCAAAACTATGAAATCATATTTAATATTGATTTTGAAGCGATGTTCGGCGAAGAAGAGCAGGAAGAAGAGGAGTGCGAGAGTGAAAGACATGCAGCTTGATATGTACTAGTTGCGGATCAATAGAACCTCATTTCGAATTTATTACCGATGGCTTTTTTAAGCGCAAAATTAAATTTGCTTTATCTGCACTCTTCTCGTTAAGTGAATGACACAAAAAGAGAGAAGGCAGACAAAGAGTGAGAGCAGTGCGATTTGAAAAGCTTTTCGCCTATGGAAATGCGTTTTCGCCCAGTAAAATATTTTCACGACAAACAGTTTAAAAAAGAAGACGAAAACTTTTCGCGCTGCTTTTGAAAAAGAATGCGAGACACATTCAGTTAAGAAGCAGAAGAAAGCGGCACAAGTTTCAGATTGTATCCATGTTTGCTCAATTTATTAACCACTGATACAAAGCGGCAGTGAAAAATAGGGAGCGAGAAGAATGGTGAATGATATATTGAAGCAGGGAAGCGAATTCTTCATCTTCAATGCGATGCAGCTTTCAGTTTAGAATCGTAAAAACAAACGAGAATAGTAAATTATCTCTTTTATTCATTTCAAAAGCATACAAATTGAACTTTTTCTTATTTCGTTCATTGCGATGCAACGCAAACATTTTTGCTCCACCATCGAGCATGAGGAGAATCATTTTTCTTTCATTCGACTAATAAATAATGTGTCAACATTAAATTTTTATAGTTTAATCAAAAATACGAGCGGATAAAAATTCATTCGACATTTTTCGCTCCATTTTCACTTCTCTCGCCAACAAACATTTTCGATCGAAAGTTTATTATTGAAACATAAACTAAGCCTTAATGTTTGACGCAAACGTTTCGCCGCTGCATTCATAAAACCTGAAGAATTCGCCATTTTTACGATTTTCTTACTAAAAATATAATAAACACAATATTTTCATAAGCTTAACGACAATACTTATTTAATAAAAGCGAGCGCTTAAATTTTCGAAATTCAACATTTGCAACAAGCTTAAACAAAATGCGCTCGTTTCGCTGGCTGAGATCAATGAAAGATGCGATTTATCGACGAACCATCTTAGCATTATTACTCTTTCTGCCTACCATACTACATACGCTTTAAATCATTCGATTTTAATCATTACTTTCGGCTTATTTACTAACTACTAACGAATTGCAAGCAAGCAACAAACTTTTCTCACGCTTCATCTCAAGACATATAGAAAAGCGATAACTTTCAGTAATTTGCACAGTATAGAGCCTTTAAAAAATTGCAAATTTCTTGTAAAATTTTAAATTTACGCTTCGCAAAACTTAAAAATTGACTCCGCGTTAAATTACATAATTGCAGTTAATTGGTAATTTGAAGCATAGAAAATAATCCGATGAAAAAGTATTCGTAATTTGAATTCTTTGCGGAAACAATTGCCGGAGACGTAATTTGGCCAAAATGAGAGTCGAGTTATAATTTTGAATAGAGTTAAGCAAATGAAAATTAGAAGAGAAACAGAAAAAGAAATTTTAAGCGAGAAAAAAAGCGAAACGCTCGAAAAGCAAGTATTGCAATATTTATGAATGAAAACAGTCACATACGTAGAGTTCGCTGCTTATCCCTCGCTTAAGCAGCTTCGTTCGGGTTTTCTTTCGCGAAACACGCAGAACAAAAATGGAGCCAAACAATGGTGGCGAAAAGAAAAGGCATATTCTGTTTAATTCGAGGCAATGAAGCGAATAGCGCGAATGAAAGTGAAAGTGAGTGAGCGAAGAGAAAAGATGCCCATAGCAATTTCGAGATAGGGTCACACAAATGACCACATATATACACTACCATTATGATTATTACGATTATTGAGCGAACCTTAGCGTTAGTGAATGGAAGCAAATAGAAAAAGATCGAAATAAGAAGAGAATAGCGAAAGCGAAACGAAAGACAAAGAGAAGAGAGGAAGAGAGAGGAAGAGAGGGTGAGAGAAATTCGAATCGAAAACGCTTTCAAACATTTCCAAGTGCTCTCTTTCATTATTCATTCGCTGTGTTCAAAAAATCTCACTTTTCTTTGTTTACAGTCAACGACTGAAAAATTGACGAATTTACTGAGGTAAAGCGGGAGGCAGCGGCGATCGAGATGAATATAGGTGGCAAAATGCAGATTTGAGCGAACCAAGTGCTGTCATTCTTTCAGACATTTATGTGTTTAAATTAGATTGAGATTTCAAATACTGTCATTTGACGTCATCGCTTCAATATGTGTACAGGAATACAATTATTGCTTTCTCATTTCATTTAACATTTTCGAAATATTCGCTGTCATATTGAATCAGTCCGTTAGCTGCTGCCTCCTTTCGCTTGTCTTCACCACATGCGAAGCACACTTTATCTCCTGTTTTAATGAGAATTTTTTAGAGCCATTGCGGTTGCTTTCGTCGCTCAAACATTTCGCCTTCTGTAGTCCATAAAATGCGAACGTTGGAAGTGTGTTAATAAAAGCATTTACTGCGTGACTTTTTCTAGTTTTGGCGCTTGAATCGATTAAGCAATGCTAAAGCACAGAGAAGCTGCAGAATGAGAATATGAATTTCGAAAAAATTTTAATTATAGAACAGATGTTGAATTTGAATGTTCACTTATATCTAGATTGTAAACCGAGTGAATTTAAAGCAAAACATGATTAAAAAAAAATCCTGAGTTTTAGCTTTATTACGGAAATACCTACACAATCCAAGCTTTTCTTGAATTGATTACCTTTTGGTAAGATCTACCAAGCTTTTTGTAAGATAAAACAACAAATACGTTGAGTTGTTTGTATCTTACCCAAAACTGAACAAATGGATATTTGGTTAGAGAAGGGGAAAACGGCACATCAAATCCGCGTTGCGGAATGGAAAAACAATCAATCGCTGAAACTTTTTAGCTTTTTGAAACTTTATTACATCGCATACTTTGATTAAGTTCGCTTAACTGAGTTCAAAAAGAATTTCGAAATCGGACAAAACGGGAAAAGGATAGCAGACGGAACCACAGTTTACAGGAAAAGATATTCTTTACATTTAAATTTAAACTCTTACGTTAAGATTCTTACATTTAAAAGTTTTTTTTGGTTTCCGAAAAAAACATTTAAAAATGGTGAAATCGCACTAAAAAACATTTTCCATGATTTTGAAATTACAGATAAACAAAAATTTTCAAAAAACGCAAGTCTCGCAGAATGAGTGTGAATTGAACCAAAATGCTGATTCACATTTGAAGCATAGAAGTATTTAAAGAATATAAAACTGAAGATTATTTTAAAAAATATTCATCTTTTAATACTCTCATTGATTTTTGACTTAATAAATTGGCTCAGTTTTATAGCATAACGCTCAGTGTGTTTTCATAATGTATTTACAAAAAGTCAAAGTCTTTAACACCAAAACTTTAAAGATGCGACGAAAATGTTTGCAGCGAAAAAGTTTTTCATTTAGAACGGTTACTGTAAGATTGTGCAAATAAATTTTAAAAAATAATTTTTGGAAAAATTATATAAAAACGTTAAGTCGATTTTTTGCGCCATTTTGAAATTGAGTTAGTTTTTAGCGGCAAACTTTTTCATCGATTAAACAGTCGAAAGAAATTAAAAATGAGAAAACAACATAAACTGGTAATGTAACAATAATGTAACAAAAGTCTATTGCTTAACAGGATCTGCAGCCGCAAAAGTTTTTTAGGAAACTCTGATAAGAATCAGTAAATTTAATTTTCAAACAATTTTCTCAAAATAATGGCTTGGTATTTTCTATAAAAGCATTTCTTTTCGCAAAGACAACTTCAGTGATCATGTTAATAAAAAAGCTTTGAGGTGATGTAAGCGCATTTTTTCAAATGTTGAAATACGATTTAAAATGCAAGAAGTTGCCTGTAACTGAAATGTCAAATATAAACTATATGAAGGTAGGATATGTTTGCCCAACGCCGCTTACCAACAGTACGTTTGCCAGATTACAAACAGTACTGTTTGCTCAACATTGTTGCTTGACATGACAAATACTTTTCTTCTTTGAGCACGTTTTGTTCGCATGTTTATTTTAATAAAAATTATGTAATGAATTAATCAAAGCCAATAATTGCATCGATCAATAATAAAATGCAAAAAATTCAATGAGCAGTGATTTGTTTTCAAGAGTAATCATAATCACGATTATTAACACTGATAATTAAATTTTGCTTACAGACGTTTCAATCGCAATATTCACATTTCATTTTTCACTATTAATCGTGAAGCTCAAGATTTATAATAGATAAAAACTTTCTACATTTTCATAAGCGAAGAATGTATTCATTTCATCGACCACCACCACTTTCAAAATTAATTTGTTCTTAAATCAACTTTAAAAACTGGGCATAAACATTGGTTTTATTAAATGAATTAAAAAAAAATTCGAGTTAAAATAAGCAAAAATGTCGAAGAAAAGCGATGAGCAAATGTCCCACTCCCTCATACCCAAGAACATACTTCATTCCAAAGAATTTAAACTATGTCGATCAAATGTTTCATTTTGTGAGTTCAATATTTTTTGTGAAAAGTTTAAGCAAGACTTCGACTCAAGTATCGTGAAAGTTTGGCAAAGTGAGCTTATCAGCGTAATAAAAAACAGTTGAAAAACTAAAATGCAAGTAAACAAGTAAATAATAAAAAACTAGAAGCGAAAAGTGAGCCAATAGTGAAAATGAAGGGAAAAAAGTTGCAAAAATAAAAAGGATGAGTTTTATTCTAGCAAAAAGGCGCTCGTTTTTTGCTTCGTTCCGCGGAACAAAATGAGAGATAATGATAAAAACGAAGCGATTGTGACAGGCTTACGTGAAAATGTTGGCTCGTCACAATGAGCATTCATATGCATATCGCTCTCGCTGTTCATTGATGCGATTGTCGCGCGAAAAGAGATGTGAAAGAAGAAGGGAAAACGGAAAGAATCGATTGTATGAATGAAGAAAATGCAAAACATTTGTTGTCAGCGATTAGAAAGAAGGAAAGCGAATGAAAGATGGCTGAATTTGCCAACGATAATATCGATGGCACGCGAGCAGAAAGAGAAAGATGCGGATTTGCGCGAAACATATGATTTCGCACTGCGGGCATTCAGCCAAAGATAATGCGCTCAGTGAAAATAATTTTCCCTCTTTCGCTCGCTCCTCGCCTAACTCGTCGTCTTTTCTCTTTCTTTTCGCCCGTTTTTCTTTTCATTCACCTCTGAACACAAAATCTTCATCTGATCTGTTGCTTAAATCATACTTGCGAGCAAATTACGGCTTTTGAGGAGTGATAGGATTACTGAGCATCGCTCGGTGAACAGTGCATTGGAGCAGTTCTTTCTACGACAAATAAACAGTTTCGACTATAAAAAGAAGTTGAATAATGGTGAATAAATAAATAAACAAATAAGTGAATGCGAGTTGCGGTGATTCGTGTTCGCTTTGTAAATTGAGAGAGGTAATGTGATACATTTGTTTGCTTGTAAAACAGTAACGAAAGGCTTAAATGCGTTCGAAATGAGTAGACACGTAACTGGAACACAAAAAGCGAATGGCAGAGATAAAACAAAAGAGCTCGCAGTGATCGTCAGTGATTGAGTCGAATAAATTCATAATCACTCGCGTGATGCTCAAATAAAATGGATCAATTGAAGAATACAAAGAGAGATTCTCTTATTTTTGTCTCGAAAGAAAAAACTGATGCGAACTGTCATTCATTCGCTTACTTCTCCGCTTCTCGCACTCTACTCATCTCTAAAAGGCGTCATTTGGCAAAAATTGAATATTCGGGCAAATATCCAAAGCTCGAAAGCAACACACGCATACTACACAACGTACACAAAACAGATACACACAACACACAATGATGAGCGTACAAAAAGAATTATAAAAAGAATCGCAAGAAAAAAGGTAACACGAATATAAATGAATGATGAAAAGAAGCGGAGAAAAAGCGCGAATGTATAAATACACATACACACGTAGAAAATTATTTATAAACTTGAGCAGCAAGAAACTGTTACTTTAATCGTTTTCGCTTTGTAAAAACAAAAGCTGAATGCCAAGTTTCTCTTTTCAAAATTATTAATTAACTGTCACACAATTAAAATTAATTTCATTTTCGTCACTATTGTCGTTAAATAAGTGTTTTAACGTAACCAAATAAATTTTATTCAGCTTTTCTTTTCTCGCTCAACGAACACTTTTCTTACGTCTGAATGTAATACTACAATCGTGAATAAGCCAACAAATAATAATGATAATCGTTGAAATTTTCACGCAAAATTTAATTGTTTCAACTAAATTTAAGTCGCGCGTGTGGCTATATTTTGATAGGAGAAAAGGCTGAAGGTTAGCGAGCGAAAGAAAAGAAAATAAAGTTTGAAACATTGCGAAGATTTGTCGTAATTGACTCGTAAATAATGATTAAAATCAACAATAAACACAGCCTTACACAGAGTCCGCTCGTCGTTGAGCGCAGAGCGAAACGATAATTATTGGTTTACGCTTAATTGCATTACAAATTTAATGAATAGCGAAAATAAAGTGGCGCGAAAAACAGCGCGTCTTGTCTTGTTCGCTTCTAAAGTGTTCGCTATTATGGAAGCAAAAAGAGAAAGTGAGTTGACAATAAATTAGGAACAGCGAGATGAGCGAAGCGCGAAGAGCAAAAAGAGTCGCTCGCTTCAATTTCGAGTAGACACGGGCGAAACGCTGCGTTTCACTTTTAATGAAAATTTAATGCGCCTAATTTTGTTCTGACATTAAACAATATTTTTCTTCTCTATTCGCAGTTTTTTGAAGCGATAATCATCGAGCATTAGTCACCTTACAGTGTTGCAGCAGCAGCTTGACGAAGATATTAGAAACCATTAAACAACAAGTGGTGGGCATAAATTAAAGATAAAGTGGAAAAATGAATTCAAGCGCCCGTTATAAAACACATATGTTAGAAGCATTGAAAGGCAATTATTAAACGCGAAACAAGCAAACGATTCACAAAAGTGTCGCTTCTTCATGGAGCCTCGACGCGTTTGTCGGCGAGAACTGTACGCACTGCTCAGCCCGCTGTGAACTCCGCTTTAGATGCGTTTCGAAACGAAGAGCGAAACGATATGTGATCGATTTATAATCAAATAATCGGTAAATCTGAATTTAAATTGTTTACAGCAGCGAACTTGAGTCGAAAGAAAAACTCTTTTCTTGCGCATTTCTTCAATAATTGAAAGCTAAACTCTCACGAAAGAGTTCGGGTTAAAAGCGTGCAAAATGCAGCGAAATGAGCTGAATTCGAGCGCTTTAATCGATGGCCTCAAACGATAGCTAATTTGGGCGCGTCAATTTAGTGTAATACCGCGCAGAAAAAAGTTTCAATACGTGAGACATAGAAACACTGAGAAAATGTATTTATAGAAAATTTCACTGCGATTAAAGCGCGTTTTCACAAACGTTATGACTTGTGTGATATTTAATGAGTGAGCATTGCAAATGAAAGTGAAAAGTAAAGGCGACAAGCGCCGAAAGTGGAATGTGAAAGCGATGTAAATAAACGAGGGAATAAGTAAATAGTGGCGATGGAGGAGGATCAGAGCGGGAAAAAGAGGCTTTGCAAACAATAAACAGCGAAGATAATGTTTCGCTTTTCGCGAAATTGATAATCAATAAGATTTTGCGAAAGCGCGCAATAAGTAAAAAGAGAATAGCGTGAGCATTTTTGAGCACAAAATTGATTTTGACTTTGAATTATAAGTAATTCGAAACGAACGAAGCACAGTTTCACAAGCGATAGTTCAACAGTTCGAGTTCGCGATGAACTGAACTTCATCTAACGCTTCAAAGCCGCACATAAGGTTGCTACTGATACGTAGGAAAGTGTAACTCAACGAGAGACGATACGCTGTACGAAGTGTTTAGCTTTGCGATTCGAAATCAATCAAATTGAAACGAAGTGATAAATAACGCAATTTCTTGCACCATTTGCGATGTGCATCGGATACGCACACTGTGCCCACCAAAAATTGAAGCGATTGCGATGCGAATATTTCTCTAATCACTCACTTCTTTTGCGGCGAGCGATGAGTGCAATGTTGTTGCGAACGCTAATAGCGAATTAATTGCATCATAAATAATGATTAAAGCGCTCGAAATCGAGCTCATCAATGAAAGTGTACACAAACTTTTGTTCAAATAGAATGCGATCGAAATGAATGAGAATTTTTCGCGTTTCGCAATTCGCCGAGCTTTGAACGCTGCAAAAACGATAAAATTGTACAATGTTTACATTTTATTTGATTATGAATTGCTGAAAAGTAATTTTGAAACGGAATTTGACTTTGACAGCATCAAAATAAACAAATCGCTTCATTGCGAAAGATGAAAACTTGACAATCGCGAGAAAACAAACGAGTCGAAATTGCGAACGAAAGTTTCAGGAAACGAATTGAACTTACCTCAAAAAGTGAAATCGATTTTCTTCGCGTTCTTCATTCGAAATGAAGTTTAAAGAATAGTTTCGCAAAATTTAATTACAAAATCGCTTCGAAAGCCGCAGCGTTAAATTGCGAACGAACGAAGTATGGAAATGAATGAACGCATTGAGATAGTTTTACGCGTAATTCATTCATTTGTTTAGAAAAGCGAGTGCATTCACCACACAGCAGCGGCATCGAAAACACAACACACACACTGAACTGAGCCGAGAATTCAAAGTGTCAATTCTGCTGCACTCGAACTCTGGTTCCGTTTTCGCCGCTCTTCACTTCGCTTATGATCACTTTCATTTTTCTCTCCTCTCAACTCTTTTCATTCGTTTTCACAACGAACGCATATTTAAAAACATGCGTTCAAACAAAATATTCTCAGCATATATCGCTGTGTGCGAACGCAATGTGTAGACGCGCTGTGCTATACTCTGTGTGCTATACTCTGTGCGGCAAAACGAGAACGGCGCGCGTTTCGCTTTCCTCTCAAAAATCAATTTCTCCGCTCTCCGCTCGCGGCATCTGTCGTTGTTCGCCGCTCTCACTCCATCGGGGATCGTTATCGTGTTTTGTCCTTTTCATTTCGTTTGTCGAAAAATTTTTCATCGCTAAAAGCTCAGCGGAATCCAAACTTTTGTGATTCGCAAAACTCTAATCCTAAATTTCATTTTCGCTTTCACTTCTCGTTTTTAAAATAAATTCAATCAAGCTAACTATTAGCAATATTTGTTTTGTCTATTCATTTCGCTGTTTAGTTTTACAGTGAAGTATGCTTTCGGTATTTGTAAATCGTTTTTCGTATATTTGTGCACTATTTCTCGAGATTAAACTCGCATCACAAGCATTAAATATAATCGTTTAATTTTAAAAATCATTTTGAGTTTAAGAGCAGTCAGAACCGAACAACATGTTCGACTTGATTTGAGAATCACTGATTTGGCTCAAATATTAAAATCTATTAAAATTTCAAATAATGTTAAATAACTTTCTGAATTGAGGCTGCATTTGCACCTGAGAGCTCATTTTTAAAACTCCATTGAGGGACACAAAAATCTTCCCATTGTTGTGGACATTCAGTAGACATGCAAGATTGGGAAAATTTTCGTGTCTCTGAATGTTACATTAAGTTTATTGGAGCAATGTTCAAATTCTCAAAAGCCTTTCATAAATTTATCATGAATGAACTTCGACGAAACTTTGCAAGCAGGTGCGCCACATAATAAGTTCAATAATATTCAAAAACTTCCGTGAGCAGAGATCAAAACCAAAAGTAGTTCCACACACTTTTCTATGGTAAAAATTCTATGAAAATGGTTTTTGCGTTACCTCTTTTTACATTTTATTATAATTTTATATGTCAAAAAGTCGTAAAATACATTTTAACTATATTAATCTTGATAAAAATGATAAAAACAATTG
>NCKU01000631.1:0-36603 GCA_003675995.1 Dinothrombium tinctorium | reverse complement strand
TGCATTGAAAATTGCATTTAATATTTCTTGATGCTTTTAATCTTGCAAAAACTTTGTATAGAGCAACATAGGTGAGTAAGACGAACCGTTTGAAGGCTAAAATATTGTCGCCTATTCAGGGATCGACATGAGTAAATACCCTATCATAGAGATTACTATTATCATAGATAACTACATATATAAATGTAACTGCAGAATACAATAAAGGAGATAGTAGTATAGTTGGTACTCAGCCGGTGTGTGTGTCTCTGGAGTTAACCTTGTGTTGTTATAATATAAGCAGTTCTCTAGCCTAAGTATGTGATCGGGTACCGTAATGCTCACATCTACGCGACAATATAATAAAAAATTCTAATATTTAAGAAGAACTTCTATTATTACTTTAATAATCGGTTTCTTACTTAATTTTTCGGTAAATTCCCAACTTCGATAATTTTCTTGGAAAACGGTTATTTCGGAAATGTTAGAAATCTTATAAATTATTTTTTGATTTTAAAGGCTATAAATTTCGAAAAGAATTTTTTTGGGCAACGCCATACTTTAAACTTTTGATCTTTCCGGGATTTTAAAATTTATCGCAAAAATTATCTTAAATTATAAGAATTATCTTATACAAACCTTTCTCCAGACTTGAGAAGTGAGCGCAACACAAAATCACTAACTCATACAGCTTCTTATAAATTTTATTTTCTTACCAGATTTAAATCCTCATTGGAATCTATCACAAATTTTGCAACTGACAAAAAAAGAATGGACTTATGAAGGAAGATCGGAACATAAATTCAATTCGATATTTCAAGTAAGTTCCAAACTATTGAGTTTGAACGTTTAAATATCTTGAAAAAAGCTTCGAACGTGTTTTGTAAAGATTACTTACTTACTTGTAAAATTTAAATTATCGAATTAAGAATTTCTTCTTTTCAAAGACTTTATTAACAATAGTTTTAAATATAGACGAGAACTTAGACCCTTTTCGAAAGTTATTAAAATAGTAATTCGACACTTTTATTTCAAAAAACAGAATCCAAGGTAGGTGATATAGGCAAAACAAAAAGAGTTGGGGAATAAAGACCTCAAATTCATTCAATCTAGCCTGCCTACGACAATTGGTTGAGAACTTACTTAACATGTATCTCTACTTGTGCAAAGGGACAAATCGCTTTTTCAGTAAAATTTAAAGTTTTACATGTTAAATGGGTGCTCTACACATTACTCCACTAGAGAGCATCTCGAAAATGAGTGTGAGCAGCCTGAGTCGAATATTTTGTTTTTTTTAGTGTTTGCTTCATTTTTGCAGTTTAGAAGCCTCTCATGTGTTTAGTTGGGAAAGTAAATATTTATGCGTGTTATCATATATTTATTTAGAAATTAATTTTTAAGTGCCCAGTTTTTCCCGTTTAAAAAGTTAATTGAGACATAAATACTTGTATTCAAAAAGGATATTCCGGAAAACGGCGCTGATGTCGCTCATCTTAAGGAACTGCACCCACCTGCGATGTTATTGGGAAACAATTTAAACATAATCAACAATTACCCAATTTTATCCTCGATACTTAGTCATGAATTCATAAATACCTGGAATCCTAGTCCTCCACCCGAGATACATAAAGCATCAATGCAAATGCAAGTGGTTACTTACTTTTTTAAAATTCCAATAATCACCATGAACATGAATGTGGAGCAGATCGGACCTGCTTTGGTTCACCTCTACGTGAAAAGTTTCGCTGGTATTGAAGGAGTGATTACGCAGCACGTTGTTCCTGTAAAGCCTTTTGAACAGAAAGTAATTCATCGTGTGTATTTTAACAGAGGAATTTTGGGAAAACTATTCGCTAAGTTCGTAGTAATTGGAGAGTCAATAATGGTAAATCTGCAATAGTGAATATTGATGATTTGTTGATATTTTTTTCTCTCAGTTTGAACGTGATATTCGCATTTGGAGAGAGAAAAAATATCTCTCAAATCCTAGGCTTGTCAAAGAAGATTCTGCAATTGCTAAGTTTAGAAAATGGTTTAAGCAATTTTATTCTGACAATAGTGTGACGACAACAAACATAGACTGGTAAATGCAAATTGAAGAGGTCTCACTTCACAGTTAAATGTGATCTCAATAAGACGACAAGAAGTTATGAGTCAAATGAAAGCAATGATTCTGTTTTATATTTGAATACTGTTACAAAAAAATGAGTGCAAAAATCAAGCCTTTTCCTGAATTCATTCGCTTTTTTAGTCCATTAATTTTTAGGAATTAACATTTTCGAATTTTCACAAGCCATAAGACATGATTATAAATGAATTTCATTACCTTCAGATATCAGCGTTAGACTTTGTATAAAAAAGTTTCATATTTTGCACAGATTGATTCAAATTTTTTAGGAATAGACGTTGTGTATTAATAATTAAAATCCATCAAATAAATAAATAAGATTTGTTCAGGGATAAATAATTGTGTTCATTTTTTTCAAAGAATAATGTTGCTTAAGAATTGGAAATTTTCTCTTTCCTCGAATTATTAAACCCTGACTTTTCCGTTTTCCTCGAATTTGCAAATGCGATTGAGAAAAATTCCCAAATGTTGCATGAATCTTCTCTGACGATATTGTAAATAACCTCGATTTGTCTTCAAAGAAATTGAAAATTTGCATTACTTTAAAAAATTGACATTGAAAGTGGAGCTTTAACCATGCCTCCTTTTTTGAACACGAACTCACACGACTACCATGAGATCTGAAACGAGCTCGCAAGAACATGCTTCAGTGTCATGAAATTTTAGGCACTCATCAGCATGGAGACAAAATACACACAGACACGAAAAAACAGGGTGTCACAAAACAGGAAAAATTCTGTTTAAACGCATTTAAACTAAAAAATTCAGTTTGAAAATTAAAGTGCACAGGAATTTGATTCAATTCTTAAATCGAATGAAATGGCATTTGTCTTCGTTTAATAGTTAGATATTGCATCAATGATCTTCAAAAAAGAATCGAACGGAAAACTCTTTTTGCAAATACTATTTTTTTCAATTTGTATGCGTTGCAAAATCTCCAAGTGTTTTTATTAGCCAAACTAAGTCGATAAAAATCTTTCTAGTGTTAGAAAACATTACGTACGCTTATTCGTTAAGATGGAAGAATGTGATAAATTTGAAATGACTTCCCAAAAAATTATGCAACCTTTCCAATCCGAAACTTGAATTTTCAATGAACATGAACATTATCAAAAGTAAGCAAACAAAACTTCAAAATGATTTTCATTTTCATATGTTTATTAAAGTAAATCAATATAAAGAAAAATTCACTCTAAAATATTCTCATGAAGAATAGGCAAAATTCACATTTAAAATAATTTAAGGGTAGAGAGATGAAAAAGTTTAAAAATGAAGCATTTTCTAAAAATTTTTCAAATGCTGTTTGTATAATTGCAAAATACAACAAAAGCTTGATGTTTTATGAAAAACCAAACAAAAATCAGTTTGCAATTTATAATACCACGGTACAAATACATTTGAAAAGAGATTTGAGATTTTTTCCCCACTTTTGATAATTATCTTAACATTTAATTGGGTACAACTTTATAAGAGAGGAATTTTTGCTTTGCTAGCTTACATAAAGAGTTAATAACGAAAAAGCATACTTCACTGCAAAATTTAACTCAAACTTTCAAAATATTTTTAAGATAATAAACTTATAAGGAGTCCCATGAAGTAACACTCACTGATATTAGCCAAATTTTGTATACAAAAACTTTATGAAGAGCCATGAATACTGCGATTTGTTTACAATAAAATACATACAAAAATATCTTAAATTTGACCGAAATATCTCAAATACAGGTGTGATTGAACAACTATGAGAACATAATTGCCTATTCATAAAGTTTTTGTACACAAAATTTGATCAAAATCGTTGCGTGTCACTTTATGAACCTCGGTTGCCTGTGGGACTATAGTCAGCAAACTTTATGAATATGAAAATTGTAGTTGAAAGCTGAATTAAGAACGGATCTGATGTATTTAGCATGAAAACGCTCGCTTTTCAACAACTTTCAGTAACAAAAGAACACTAAATTTGGATGAATCAATGAGAAGCTGAGATTTTATCACTTTCTTACAAGAGATGGTTTTTGACTGTTCCAAATAAGATATAATCGAAGCAACTTTTTTTTTACATGTATTTAGGCACAAGAAAAACGACGACGGCATTAAAATTTGCGTGCGAGCATTCCTTTTTAGCCAAAAGTTAAATTTTATATCATCTTGACTTTTTCCCAGCACCAAAAACAAATGCACGAAATATGAAATTCAAATTGTAAAATGACATAAGCGTAACAATTAGTAAAACTTAATCTTCAAACGCTTTTTCTTTCGTTTGAAAAATAATTTTTATGTGGCTTTTTAAAATCAAATATTTTAACTTAATACCTAACCTTACCTACCTAATAAACAATAAGTGAAAAAAATACTTTGACTTATGAATTGTAAAACATTGATTATTAAAAATAAAAATAATTTTTCAAAGGAGAGGAAAAGTGTTTGTGGAGTTACAGTTCCACGAATTTGCAACTCGTGATAGTTTGCAATTTGCGTTTAAAGCACATATTATGCATTCACTTTCGCTGGTTCTCGTTCTCGTGAAAAATTAAGCAATATGACATAAAATTCGAGTTTTGTTATGCAAGAATTTCAGCGCACAAATTCTCAAGTTAGTATCGTTTTTCATTTGCCCGAATGAGTATAAAAAAGTTGTTTTAATCATAGGCTAGGGGGGACAGTTGAAAAGCTTGCTTTGTAAGAAAGCAAGCACCCACTCGTATCATTTTAAACCTGCCACAATTTTTTTAAAAATGCTTGCTTTCGAATAGCAGGTGCTTTCATATTAAATAACTGAGGATAGATCACGATAATTAATTTTAAACGCTCCTCAAAGTAACAGCATTTGAAAACAATTGAATGAATTTATTCCGAAAGGGCCTATCCAACAATGCATATTTTCTTAGAAATGCGCTTTCGGAATAAATTCATTCAATTGTATTTGAAATGTTTTTGGAATTTAAAAGTGCAAATCGACGATTGAAGACGAGGTGTGAAACGAAGTTTGGCGTTTGTTTGAACTTTAGGCGAAAAAATGCGAATCGTAATCGCAACAAAGGGGCCGACGACGAGTTGAACGCGAGCCGCTTGACTGTGACCGCTTACCGCGAAAGCTTCGGGGGTCGTCCGCTAGTGACGGACGCGCTTTGGGTGTCACCTGTGATTCTCGAACGAATGCTTGCTTCGAAAATAGTTTCGAAAAGCGTTTCAAAACGACGTTTTTTGCTCTCGCAGCGAACGAAACGAAGCGTTCTCTCAATTCACTCGCCTCACGCGAAAGCGCCTGAATTCGGATGATGTTTGCGACAGGAAAGCTGTGTGAAAGCATTGCGATCAGTGAGTAAATTGCGAATCGCGTTGTGAACCGAAAAACAATATTCGACAAAAATTGAATCTCAACCAATTGGAATCTCACCAACTTGAAAGAAATCGAAAATGCAACTGTTGAGGAGTTTTTGGGCGCCGTGTTTCACTGTAAATAAGTCGAATAGAGTGAAATTGACCACCGGATGCGTTCTGATCGCTGTGTACACTGCAGTGTTGCATCTAGTCTTATTCACGTACTTCGTCGACGTTTGGAGCGGCGGCCGCAGTGATACTTTCTATTCGCCATTATTCGAGTTCAGCAAAAGTGGAATGAATGTGATCTGTGGTATTCTGACCGTATATTGTGCGCTATTTATAATTTGCTGTTCATTGGCTCTCATTTATGGCGTGAAAACCGAAATAAGATTTTACTATCTTCCGTGGCTTTTCTGCACTTTTCTTGAGCTTTTATACATTTTATTCTTCGGATTGTTTATGATTTACAGATATTACCATTATGTAAGTTGTGCGTCGAGTGCGATCAGCGAATGCCCGCCAATTGCGCTCTTTGCATACTTTAAGTTGCTTTGAAGTGAAAAGCGAATTGAGCCCTGAGGGCGAGCGTTCGCGCGATTTATCGGGAAGCCGTTTATAACAGTAGTGTACAAAGTCGATTTATTTGTAATCTTTATTGTTTGTGCAGTTGTGGGCAACGTTCGCTTGGTTGGTGCTATGGTCGTACGGAGGGTACCACTTTTATTTGTTCCTCGCCGTTGTTTCGCAGTATTATTACCTCAAAGACATACAAGAGCCCACTTTCATTATTTTATATCCTTGAGTCACTCCTAATTTCTGTGCAGCACAATGAAAGTAACACTCACACTTAAGAACGCACTGCTCAATAATGCCTTTTCTTAAGATAATATAATAACTAAAAAGTTGAATACATTGCAATGCAAATTGTGCCTTTCCCTAAATTTAAATTATATATTTTTTGTATAGTTTTTTGTTTTTTACTATCTCATAATTAAAGAGAATTCAATTTCCGGATGTAAAGTATTCTGTAAATGTTGTGTAAACTATGGAACAAGTCAGTTTGCGAGCCGAGGATTGATGGTTATTCGCTAAGCAACAATGCACACGTTTGACGAGTGCACGTTTTGATCCGTTTCAGAAACAATAAATTAATGAGCAGTTTAATGACAACGGATTGCGAAGAAGTGAGAGGGACAGCTCGAGTGAAGCGCAATTTAGAGAGATGCAGCAAGTGGTCGAGCGTTGGACGGACAGAGTGAAGAGGTTTTCTTGACTTGGGTGGATCTCGCAAAAGGCAAAAAGAGGAGAGAGAAAGAGAGGAGAGCACTGAATTATTCTGCATCAAAGAAATGTGTTGCCTTCGGCTGCGAGAACACAACTTGTTATGTATATTAGGGTGAAGTGAAAGGAATGTTAAGTCTGCGACCAGTTTGCAGGGAACTCCCGTCGGTAAGCAGAGGTTCGCAGCGACCGGAAAATTCAAAAGTATTTCGCTCGCATACGGCCATTGGATGCGATCGAATGCTCCCTTCTGTAGGAGTGTCACATTCCACCGCAGAACTGGTCACAAGTCAATAGCAAACAGGAGAAGAAGTGAACAGAAAGATGATCGAGTGTTTCATTTGCAGCCTCTATTTCATATAAATGCCCTTTCACATATGACCTATGCTTGCTCATTGTTCTAAATGTTTCGCGATACATCCAATGGCCATCACAACCAATTACCAGTGTTAACCCTCGGAATACAGTGACCATTTGTGAGATACACGCTGATCACCAACATGAGGACAGCAACGGTGAGCAAGTCTTTTCGTTGCCAAAGATTACAGCAGCAATTAAATGTTATCCTGCTGCTGTTGTGTTGCCTGTTACATTCGCTTTGCGTTTCTGTGGTTCTTGCGTTTTCACAAGCAGCTGCTTCTTCTACAAATGATATTTACTATTTTGAAGTGAAGGAAAATTCTAAAGCGGGCACATTTGTCGGAAGGATTCCGACAAAACCTGGCTTCACATATCGCTTCAGTGAAGATCCACAAAAATTTGTGCTTATGCCACAAACGGGTGTCATCCTCACGTCGGATAAACCAGCAGACCGCGAAACCAAAGACTTTTACGATTTAGTGGTTCTCTCTTCTTCGCCAACTTATCCACTCGAAGTTAAAATCAAAATTCTTGATATGAATGACAATGCGCCTTATTGGCCAGCATATATTAACCCGAATATCACCTTTAGCGAGTCCGCACCCGTTGGCACCAAGTTAATCATTGAGACAGCAATTGATTTAGATGAAGGCAATCTTAACTATGAGATAGTTCCTGATCCTAGAGAATACAGAAACACTTATGGCAGTCGGTCTCCGTTCAAGTTGAGCTACAATATTTCGAGTTCGTTTCTGCATTTGGAAGTTTGCGACAAGTTGGATAGAGAGACGAGAAGCAATTACACTGTGAATATATCAGCGATCGATGACGGTGGTTTGACAGCTTATCTCGTGCTTAACGTGCAGATTCTTGATGTGAACGATAATTCGCCTATTTTCGATCACAGCGATTACAGTGTCAGTCTCAACGAAAGCATCGGCAAAAGTGTGTCCATACTTCAGGTGCGAGCGACTGACGCCGATGAGGAGGGGAATGAAAACTCTGAGATCAGTTACTATCTATTGTCCGAAGATTACTTTACTATCGATCCTCTCACGGGTATCATATTCACGGCGAAAGAGGGGCCCCTTGATTGTGGCACTTCGGTATCGCTCGCGAATGCGGATTATAAAAAAATCTGCGTGTTTACTGTATTTGCAAACGATCACGGCATTCCGCGGCAGAATGGAAGAGCGTACGTGACGATCAATCTGCTAGACAACAATGATCACGACCCGCAAATTAAGTTTCGCTACTTTTCGCGATCGGATCACGCAATCGTCGATGAGAACACCGCGAACGGTAGTGTGGTCGCTGCCGTTTCGGTGGTTGATCTCGATCATGGAGCGAATGGAGAGACAACTCTTGCGATAGTCGACGGCAATCAATTTGGCCACTTTAGGTTGGAGTCAATTGGTAATTCACATATTATAAGAGTTAATGGATCACTCGATCGAGAGAAGATCTCAAGATATAATCTAACGATAACAGCTCACGATCACGGAACTCCTCCAAGAAGCTCCACTGCTAATCTAATAATTAGTGTAAACGATGTCAATGACCATGAGCAGCTCAATTCGGCGATCTTCGTGAGTGAAGATGCACCCGTTGGGTACAAGGTTTTCGATGCGTCCAGTGTTTCGCAAAGCGATTCCAGCAACGACAATAGACGCAACTATAAATTGGTCAATTGCTCAGTGTGCGACCAAAGCGTGTTTGCGGCCGATTTAAACTCGGGCAAAATCCTGCTCAAGGTAAGCACTTATCGCCGGAAACGGCTCAAGATTGACGATTCGCCTCTTTGTTCGCGAAACAATCGCATTCATTAATAGTGCGCTCTCAGTATTTTCGTGGTTCGCATCAATTCGAATCGCTCGCATCCTTGTGATAGCTCTCGCTGCGAGCAACCCTTACAGATCGCAGCGTTCACACCGCTTTCGTTCCTCTCATTCTTTTCACCTGCAAACGACGCAAACTTACTTTAGTGCCGTCTTTACGGCCATTACGGCCATTGTTGTGAGATTAGGTAAAAATATTTTCGTGGATTAGTCCTCTTCTCAGCAATAAGCGAATAGAGAGGAACTGGTGATTGATTTTCATCTCTTCTTAAATATAGATTACTGACAGACATTAAACTATAGGAGTTTTTGCGGTGTTTGCTTTCGGTTTTGTTTAAATGGAAATCTCTCCTCTGCTGGGCGACGGACCGAAGCGAAGCGAGTGGAGGAATGCTCTCTCGCACAGGCAGAGAGGAGAGAAAGAGAGACCGTCTCTGCAAGAACAGATGAAGAGTGAACTTGCATTTCGCAGTTGAGACTGCTGCACCTTTGACAAACTAGTTTAAAGAATATTGGGCTTCATTTTTAAGTCTGACAGGTCACCGTGGCTTTTAATCATCTTCACTGTTCTCTTCTCTCTGTTGTTTCTGAGCTGTTCCTTTCTCATTCTCTCTCCTCTCTGTTACCCCCGCCATTTGATTTTTCTTTAATCATTTTGCTCTTTACTAAATTTAAATTACAAACAATGCATTTCGGTTTTTCAAGTGCCATCAAACTGCACACTAAACCCAAATAACCTGCAATTAATGTTGCGTTTAAGTGCAATGAGAAAAAATGAGTTTGTTTTCTTCGTAAAGCGAAGGAAGAACCAAGCCTTTGATTTTGCATCATCGAGCCTATCGTTCGCATCTTTTTCGCAGTAAAAACTTTTGTCAATTGCATTAAGCACAGAGAGAAGAGCAACTATTTATGTAAATGTGTAATTTGATGCATGTCTTGCTTTTCAATCGTTTCCACTCTTTTATAATGCTTGTAATGTCAACCAAACACGCACTACCTTCCTCTCTTCTCTTTATGCCACTTTCACAGATGAAAACCGAGTGAAGAAGAAATAACAAAAAAGCTCAGAGTATGGCTTAATGACTTAAAACGAAGGCTCGTTTCTGGCTAACTTGTTATTAAGAAAACCATAATATGTAACAATATTGCGATAAGTTGGAGTATATTTAACATTCCAAAATTTAAAGAACTTTAAACCTTGTCTTCAACTGCCTCTTTCGTACTCTTTTCGCGTACGCTTTTCTCGCTCTTTCTTTCTTCTCTCGCTTTCTCACTTCGCTCTGTATTCTTTCAAGTCTTAAACTTGCACTCACATCGATTTAAATGCTCGCTCTCACAGCAAAATATGAAACTGAGGTGTGTCCACAGCCCTTCCCTTATTAATACAAGCAATGAACAAAGTTTTTCGAAAAGCAACAGAATGATTAAAACAAAATTTGCACTTTCAACAGAATGCAGTCGATCGCGAATCTCGATCCAAGTATGTGCTCGAAGTGAAACTCTCAGATGGTGCGTTCGTTTCGCTGCGAAAACTCGAAGTGATTGTAACTGATGTGAACGACAACCCTCCATTCTTCAACCAAAGCTCGTATTCGTTTGACATACCAGAAAACACAGAGCGAGGAGTTGTGGTGAGTAGTGGCTTTGGCGTTGCGATGTAATTGCTGCTCGCTGTTACTATTTTATTTACTGTTTTAATGATAACAACGGCGAAACTCATTAAGAGGAGTCACTTTTGTTTTAGCGTTGCGAGTGCAAGTTAAATATAAAGGAGAAAAAAATATTAAAGAGAAAAGAAAATTATTAAATTATAGTGTGCTATGCAATCTGCTCTGCTAGCATCTCTCGCTTCCACACAAAACTTTTCTATAATTGAGCGACATTTGCATCTGTTTCTCGGTGGACGCAATTAAATTTAGATTTCCTTCGATTATTTAAATAAACTGCCGCTGTTTTCCTTCTCTTTTCTCAATGTGAGGCAAATTGCTGTGAATGCAAAACTAATTTTACTTACGAATTTGTCAAACAAATTTTCATTTTTTATTTTTTTCATTATCATCTTACGCTCGCAAACATCACAACTCAACAAATTCGTACCTGCTTCAATTTTGATTTTTTTTCTCAATTCAAGCTATCAACTGTAAACTACCGAACATCGTAATTACAATTTTAAATTATGTTTTCAGCAGAGATTAATAGTTTATTGAGTAAAGCAAAGAACTCACGTTCGCAAACATTATTATTAATATTTAAGCGCATATGAATGAATTGATAGCTTTTTGTATCGTTTCTCTGCAAAGTGAAGAAACGAGAATCGATTGCCGGAGTTTGACTCGTAACCCGAAAAAAGTATGCAGCACACGGTCGAGGCGATCGAAAGCAAAACAACACTCGTTTTGAAAAAAGTTTATCTGTAATTGAGATATTTTACGATCTCAGCATCGCTTTTTTCATTCACATGTTTAATAACAAATTCATGCAAACCGTTTAAGTTTGGCGCCATTTTATGAAATTGCAATTAATGTCCACGTCGTTTTATGAGACAACTGTAGCATGCTAATCTCCTGCTTAATACCTTATCGATGCTTAATAGTAACATTGCGAATTTTTTCTCGTCATTTTTTTATATTCTCATTAATATAAACTCACACATAATTAAAATTAAGTTTAGAATTTCCTTCGTTAATGTAGCTTAATTAGCAATTAGAATCGGACAAATGAAGTAATAACCGCCTGTCTTATCTTGTCTTCGCTGTTCGCGAAACTTTTTTTTCTTTTGAGAATTGACAAATTCACGAGCAATATATAAAAAGAAATTGATCGAAACTTAAGCGAAAATCACTCAACTTGTTAGTTTCTCGCGGCAAAAGCGAGAGAAAAAGTTTCATTGAAAAAGAATGCAGCGAAGCAAATATTAGTTTTTGCTAGACCATCTTCAAACTCATTCATTAATCGAGTTCTCTTCAAAAACTTTTCCGTGAAAAGTTGAGTTCACTTTTCTTCTGAATTCACTCGAAATTCGGAATCGCAATTAAAATGCTTTTTTTAGGCTGCGAATAAACTCGACAGCTTTACCAAATTTCATTTTCACTTTTTGAAAAGCTGAGAACAAACAACGCCACAGTCACTCATTCGTTTCTTCACTTTTTTTTCTTTCAACTTGTGTTCGCCACACTCTAAACTCTCGTTATCATAATTACTTTCATTCTTTTGTTTAGCAGTCCGTTATACTATTTTCGCGTCTTTCAATGTTTGTACAAGTGTAGAAAGCGTTTTAGTTGTCATTACCGGCAAAGCGCAGCAGCCATTACACGTGGTGATAATTATCTGCGGATGCCGTATTATGTGCAAACGCCGTGAGCTTTCCAATTTAATGTTCGATTCTTTCCACACATGTTAAACCATGATATGAAAACTGTGGTTTCGGCTATCTTTTAGGGAATTTTCGAATTAATTTTTTTGCGTTCAAAATTTTTTAAATTCACGAAAAACGCAAAAGAAAGACAAGACATAAAGCGCGTTTTTATCTGTATCAAAAATTGGCACGAATCAAGAAAATTTGGCGATTTCGGCAAAATAAATAGTTGCGTGATCAATGAAAATTAGCTGTCAAAATGCTTAGTTTTCAATCACTGACAATATTTCGTTGTTAGAATACGTTTCGACATTACAAACATAAAACACCTTCATTCATTATATTCGAGTTGAGCGATTTCTGTAAACCATGTAGTAACTCAAAATCAACGATATTAAAATTAAGTTTGTAAAGGCGAATGTTTAACAAATTTTTAAATTTTTTGACAGCTACCTAGTTTTAAATATTTGGCTTAAAAACGCATTTTTCAGAATTAAAACAATTTTACACAACGCAGATACAAGATTATATATGCTTTTGAGCATCAAAGTTTCTGAACACAAATGCTTCATTAAAGTAAAAGTTTGAGCTCACTTTTCAAACACTCAAATCGAACACTGAAATTGATGGCGACGTTTCGGAAACATTCAGTTTGCCATCAACAATTTCATTTCGGAAATGACTTCATTTTTGTGTATGTATCTCGCCGAAGTTTAAAGAAAACCATTTGCATGCAAATGTTTCTATAATAATAGGAAACGAAAGCTTACAGTTGAAAGATTGCTTGTCTGCGCCGAAAGAAATGTGCGATTACTGTTTCTATCTTTACAACTGTTAGAACAATAAAGAACATTAAGTTAATTTTCATTAACTTTAATTTCCTACTATTACACAAACGCTTGCATGCAAATCGGTTTTTATCGCTAAAATTCGGCGAAATGAAGACATAAAAATTAAGTCAATTTGAAACGAAAGCGACCCGATGGTGCCAAACTAAATGCTGAAGAAACGTCATCACCGATTTCGGTGTTCGACCGTGCGATTGAAAAGTGAGTTTTTACTTAAATAATTTTGTGCTCCAATGGCCGCATCAAAATGTTTTCAACAACTGCTTTACTTTCCTTTATATGTTTTTACCCACGATAATTATAAAGGAGTTTTAAAGACTCAAATTATCAAGCAAAATGATTCACTGAAAAAAAATTACAAAAATTTAAACTTCTTTTTATGTCGTTCTCATATAACTTCTGTTTTGTTTAATTTGTAATGTGGTCAATTTAATCGAAAAAGCTTTAAACACAAATTCTAATCTGATCTGAAAAAAAATTTACTCCCCCGGATAAAATTTATTTTTGCTTTCGCAGCAACTAGATTAAAATAAAAAATTTAATTTATGGGGAGGCTTATTCTCGAGATTGTGAATCTAAAAACGAATTTGAATTGATTAAGCCAGCGCTGCTCGAGCATACTAATTCTGATGCATGTCGAAAGCATGATTTTGCTTAAAATAAAATAAAAAAACTAAAATTAAAATATAAGCATTTCCATTTATATGCATATTTATCTTCAATAAGTGCATTTGCAGTAATTATCTTTGAATATGAAATGAGATTAAGAGTCTAGATTCAAGTGTATTAAAAGTTCTAAAAACTTTTTCAAAAGTTCGAGAAAATTTGTTACATTGAAAGTGATCTCTGTGCAAAATAAATCTTCTCACATTTTACGCGTAAAGCTTCGGGCGGGGAGAGAAACTTTTCTCTGAACAGAGTAGTACATTGTTAAAAGCAGTCTTATGTTAAGTAGTTCAATTTGAAAATTGAATTAAAAACATGATAAATGTTAGCTTCAAAGTGAATAGTTACAAAAATGTCATTATTTTCGCTTTATGCAAAAGTGTGCGTGCAATTCGTACTTGTGTTTCTGCTCTCTCTCTCTCTCTCTCGGATCGGGTTATGTAAATGCCGACAGTATGGAAATTAGAATTTAAGCTCTCTCTCTCTCATTGTACTCATTGATTACTTCCGAATAGATTGCATTCGAGACTGAGAAACGGAGAAGCGAAGTAAAAAATAGCTTCGCGAAAACTCATCTTTCATTGAATGCAATCAAGTTTTTCGCTGCAAATCGAGCAAAACTTGTCTGCTCGCGTACTACAGCTAACTTCTTCTTTAATTTCGGCTGAAAAATCGCTTATTTTTAAAATTCAATGCATTCATATAAAATTTAATTTTCGTCGTCGCAATCAAACTCCAGAAATACATACGTGAAAAATTCGTACTTTTCATTTAGAAAAAAAAGGAGAAGAAGGAAAAAAATCAAAATCTAGCCGAAAGTTAATCTTGGCGCGAAAAGAAGTTTTCGAAAATAGAAAAAATTTAAAATTTTAATAAGTATAAATTATTTGAAAAGTTTGAGCAGAAGCGAGAGACGCTTTGAGGACATTCACATTTGAAACATTAATTGAACATTGATGCCGTTTTCTGGGATTATCTAAGCATCAAACGCCGCGATTTCCAGCAGTTAAGTAATTGATGCGTTTTCTTTTTTATATTTATCCACATCTATGTTTAAAATCCGCAATTAGCACCATTAGTTTAAGTTGCTTTTTTCTCTGAACTCACATATTAGTGAATTCATTTCTTGCTGCCGCTTCTGATTTTTTTTTTCAAAAATGTTCCTGACGCTTATCATTGATTGAGAGGAAACAATTGAATTTCAGGTCGGAAAAATTGAAGCACATGATATCGATGAAGTTTCAACTACAATCGTCTACAAGTTAGTTTCGAAATTTGGATTTGACAATCCATTGTTCGCACTGAACGAAAAGACAGGACAATTCACGCTCACTCGACATTTGGATTACGAAAGTGATGCACGTCACTACATACTATTGTGCGAAGCTTCTGACGGTGTGTTTAGAAGCAAAAAAGTTCACGTTTATTTCAATGTGGTGAACGTCAACGACAATAGGCCCATATTCGATCCAATGTCATACCGGGTCGAGGTTTTAGAAAATCAAACAATAGACTCGCAAATAATTTGTGTTTCTGCTACCGATGCAGATATGAAAGATATGCTTTCAGGTGATTCTGAAAGTGGTGATGACTTTTCACCGCTGCGATATTACTTTCAAAGTGGTGAAAATGGCAGCGATCTAAAGTTTGCATCAAAAACAACGAGTAACGTGCAAGAATTTGAAATCGATGAAATGAGTGGGTGTATCAAACTTGTTCACATGTTAGATCGCGAAACTAAATCTAAGTATGATTTGATTGTGGTCGCCGACGATGGTAAATTCAAAGCGAGCGCCACTGTACAGATTAGCATAAAAGACACTAACGACAACGCGCCTAAATTCGATGCACAAACACCAACGATTTTGACTGTACCTGAGAATCAAGAGATCGACTCTGTAATTTACACATTCAAAGCTATAGATTTGGATGAAGTGCCAAATAATTATATTCAATTTGAGCTTGAAAACGATTGGAAAGCGGGTGGCAGTGAAAAGTTTTTCCCATTTTCAATTGGTTCCATTGATGGCCTGTTGAGATTGACTGGAAAATTGGATCGTGAAACGCTCGACACTTATTTCTTATTAGTGCGTGCGAAAGATTACGGTTTGAAAAGTTCTGAAGTTCACGTCACTGTACAAGTGCTCGATGTGAATGATAACGCGCCGCAGTTCGAGCAAAGTGAGTTTCGCGTGAATCTTCCAGAAAACACGAGTATAGACACGAGAATAATAAAATTCAAGGCAACGGACCTCGACTCTCCCGACAAGATTAATTATCGAATTAGTTCCGGTGACTTGTTCGGACACTTCAAAATTGTTGACGACGAATTGGTGCTCGTTTCTGCTCTAGATTACGAACAGGTGAAAACTTTTGACGTTAAGATCGAAGCAATCGATGTCGCCGGCAATTTTGATTTTGCAAACGTTCACATAGAAGTTACCAATGTACACGATGAAGCACCAAAGTTTCTAAATGCACCGTTTTATGTAAATTGGCCCGAAAATGAGATCGGCGTATTGGGCCAGTTCGAAGCGATCGCTGAAGTGATTGCAAATCAGTATGAGAACCGCATCACGTATCTGCTTAAAAATAATAGCTTTCCATTCTTTGATCTCAATTCCACGAACGCTGTGCTGAAAGTGGTAAAACCTATCGATCGCGAGTCGATGGGCAAGAATTCAATAATCGAACTGACAGTAATCGCGATTGACAAACGACTTCCACGATTGACTGGAGAGGGTTTCGTTTACATCAATGTTACTGATTTAAATGATAACGAGCCGAGTTTCTCAAGCAAAAACTATGAATTCTCATTACAAGAAAATCAAATTTATTACGCTAAGGAAGCGTTCGGAAAGCTGGTCGCCACAGATGAAGACCCCACCGATGTAATTAACTTTGAAATAGTTGAACCCGAGGCGAAAGCTCTGTTTTTTGTCGAGAGCAGATCAGGTGAAATCAGTCTTCAAAGCGACTTGATTTTCGACCGTGAAATGAAATCCAACTATCGCTTCACAGTGTTAGCCAAAGACGGAAAATACGAAGACACTGCTACTGTTAACATACTCATCGGTGATGTGAATGACTGCAAACCAATGTTTGTCGGCATCAGTTCGGCGCATATTTCTTTCCCTCAGCAATCAAAAGTAGAAATGATCGTTTCATTGCAGATGATCAACTCACTGCCTAACGATTTGTTCGTGTTTGGCTTGATGGTAAGTGATTGTGATCAGCAAGATTCGCTCAACTCGCGTATAGAGTTTTCCATCGAAAACAAAGCAAGTTTGAATCAATTATTTATAATTGACAAGTATACGGGTGTCGTGCGATTGACCACGATTCCTGATGGCAATGTGTTCCGATTGAATATTATCGCTGAAGATTCTGCAACTACTGACAAACTGAGCAGTCAGTTGACAGTAGAATTAAAAATAATAAATGACGAACGCAGCAAACAAATGCGACTTCTTCAGCAAGTGGCCACTGTGTCTGTTTCTGAGTCCGAAAAAGTAAACAAAGTTATCTATCATTTTCAAGTAATGCCTAACAGAAACGGCGTAAAACTGTCCATTTTGGGAGGCGACCCTTACGATCAGTTTAAGATTGACCATCACTTTCTTCGCATCAGTAAACCTCTGGATTACGAACGCACCAAGTTTTACGATTTATTCATTAAAGTTTCTGAGAAAAATAAAGAAGAAACCGACTTCGAGATAATAAAGATGAGAGTCGAAGTCATAAATGAGAATGACAACAGACCTACGTTCGACTACCAGGTTTACAATGCAACGATTATCGAAGAAGTGGAAGAACCAATTATGGTCACGCAACTGTTTGCGAGTGATTTAGACAACGACAATGAAAGAAGCAATGGTAAGCTTAAATACAGCATTATAGAGCCATTGGATGCGCCTTTCCGAATCGATCCAAAGCATGGAACAATCTGGACCACTTCAAAAGTGGATAGAGAATTGCACTCCCAATATAACCTAGTTGTCGCCGTTGAAGATGAAACTGGTCTTTCAAGCACTTGCAGACTCTGTGTTACCGTTCAGGACAAAAATGACAATCCACCGCGCTTCACTAGATTATTCAGCGCGAACATCACCGAAAATTCTCCAGTGGGTACTTTTGTCATTCAGGTGACAAGTTCGGATAAAGATGTTGGAGCTTTTGCGCAAGCTACTTATTCTTTTATTGGAACTTCGGAAGTTTTCGAAATTGAACCAACTACGGGCGAAGTATTCGTTATTGGCTCAATCGATAGAGAAGTGAAGGATGAGTACTTATTAATGGTTAGCGCGAACGATGGCAGCTGGAAGGCACAAACAACTCTTACGATTAATATACTAGATCTCAATGATAACCCGCCGAAGTTTGAAAGTGATTTGTACGAATTTCGACGAGAAGTGAACTCAAAATCGGGAAGCATAGGCGTTGTGAAAGCGGTGGATCCTGACAAAGGAATGAATGCATTGGTTTCATATTCGTTTAAACAGCGAACACCGCATTTTGTTATAGATTCACACACGGGTGAAATATTTTTGAAACGCCAACAAACGTATAAAAATGATTTAGAGTTATTCAATCGACACAATTTGACAGTGATTGCTTCAGACAAAGGATCCGTACCTCAATCAGCCTCGGCTAGTGTGATCATCACAATTGTGCCCAACACAGAGTTGAGCGGTTCGGTGAAACATAAATCAATCGAGATACCGATTCCTATTAATTTGAAAAACAATACAGTCGTTTACAAATTCAATTACACTGTGTTTTTGAAAAGTGAAATCAGCGGTAAAAAAGTGCTCGAAACGCTCGGCGATAAAGTGCAATATAAAGGAGAAGGTTTGGTAGAAATTGGCGAAAGATTTGCGTTTAAGTTGAAATCGGTACACGAAGAAGTTGATTTATTGGTGCGAATAACAGAAGCAAACGAGTACAGTCCGATATTTACATCGACGCAAAGTCAAGTGGTGGTGAATGAAAACGAAGATGTGAATTCTGTATTGACACTAGTTAAGGCAACCGATGCGGATAGTGATAAGGCGAATAGCGCCATTCATTACGAGCTCACCGTTCTCGATTGGAAATGGAATGAGAAAGCCGTCGACTATTATCACAGAGTCATAAAAAAGAAGCATAAAGTGGTCGATAGTAACGATTTTTCATTTTTACATTCAATTAATCAGTCGGAAGCGCGTCATATTTTATATCCATTTCGTCTCGAGCCTTCAAATGGTACTCTAATGCTGCAGACAAAGCTTGATTATGAACTCATCACAGAATATCGAATCGAGTGCATCGCTAAAGACTCTTCTTGGTTTCATCCGAAGAATGCATCAACCTTTCTCAACGTTAATGTGATCGACATAAACGACAACGTGCCCATCTTTGCCAACACTGTAAACAATGTTCAAATCATGGAAGTGTTTGAAAATAATCCAATCGGACATGTCATTGGAAAAGTGACTGCCATCGATTTTGATTCATTGCGATATTCGCAAATCAACTATGAACTAGCAAACAATTACGACAGTCAAATGTTTACGATTTCGTCGAAAACCGGCCAAATCCAGGTGCTGATTTCATTTGACTTCGAGCAAAAACGCGAATTCAAGTTAGAAGTGATCGCCAAAAATGACAATTCGGTGTATAGTTCGGTTCTGGTTATCGTTAAAGTAAAGAATGTGAACGAATTCAAGCCGAAGTTTAACAAGAAAAGCTTTGAATTTAATTTAGTTGAAAACAGTCCGATTGGTACAGTCATCGGATCTTTGAAAGGATCAGCGAGTGACGAGGATTTTAACGACACGATTTATTACTGTTTAATAATGTATAAAAAGTTCGGAGTCGACATGGACAACACCGGACTCATAAGCATTCGTAGCGTGATTAATTTTGAAGCCGAAAGCCATAAAGAAGCGGAAGAATTTCGCTTTACAGTAATTGCCAAGAATGCAGGTCCGATTAGAAGCGAGTCGGACTACGACGAAGCTACGCTCATCATTAATCTGATAAAAGCGAACGGTTCACCTATGTTCAATCAATCAACGTTCTCCTGCAAATACGGCGAAACGCACGAGGATTGCAAAGGTAAAACATAAAGCACAATTAGCGCTCGCTTCAAACGCAAAATCATTGCTTAAAGCATTTTCATCTTCGTCTTATTTTTCATTTTTCATGCTTTCTCAAAAACTGATCTCACTTTTTTCTCTTGTTTATAGACCAGTATTCGGTCATTAATCCTGGCGCAATGTCAGTCGGCGTAATATTGGTGATCCTTTTCTTTGTGGTTCTTATACTCGTCATATCGACAAGCTTTCTCATATATCACAATCAAAAGAAAAAGCAAATAAGAAGCTACAACAGCAACAGCAACCCACGCAAAATTGCTGTGAAACAGCATTTGCCTCACCCGCTACCAACTTCATCTCCCTCATCCACGCTACTTCATCCGCCGCTGCACAATCAAGTCTCAAATCATTCTCAGCCTACTGCACCTCCACCACCCCCTCCTTTACACAAGCAACGACCACCAGACGTTATCGAATCACCTCCTGGCGCTCACACTGCTCCTCCATTACCCCCAGTGACTCAAAGAGCTCCACCACCGTCATTTTTAGCTGCTTCGTCCGACAATTACAGTGATATTCTAGCTGCGGCAGAGCACTACGATTTAGAAAATGCGTCGAGCATTGCTCCCAGTGACATAGACATTGTTTACCATTACAAGGGATTTAATTCGAGGGAAATGAATGTTCCTCTGCACCATAGACATGCACCACTTGCACGACTCAGTCCTTCGGTCAGCGAGTTGACAGCACCACGAATTTTAACATTGCAAGATCTCAGTCCATCGTCCGGAGTGCCACCATGTCCACCACCTCCTCCGTCCAATAAGCACCAACCTCTGGTTCCGTCTTCAAAGGAGATGGATTCGATCGACGACGATGACGACGCGAATACCGATGATTCTTTTACGTGTTCAGAGTTCGACAATAATTATGACTTAAGCAAGAAAGAAAAGGGATTAATGTTTTAATCCGAAAGATTATCGGCAAAAATGAAAGTTTAAAAATGGTGTTCGCCATACTTTGCTCTAGTCATTTTCAAACAAAACTCAATTTTCGTGTAAATTCTGTAGATTATTTTTGCGAGAAAATCTCTCATTGTGTTCACTCTTTTTTAAATTAAAAATTATATGTGCCAATGTATAATATAACGTCGAGTTCTTTTTTATGATCGCGGTTAACGACGTGTTCCTTAAAAATTGTGGTCACTCCTTAAAGTTAAAATTGCTTTCAAAATTTGCATTAAATTTCGCTCAACAATTTTTAAGGCAAAGTCATTGATTAATAAGTCTGCGTTTTAAATGCTCTTTTCGCTAAAATTAATTAATTGCAAAACAAAAAGTTTTTTTTTCGCTTTCGACTTTCATTCGCGACCCGACAAACTGCAGCCTATAATTAGACCCATTTTTCTGGTTAACGTTCGGCCGGTGTTCGCTTCATTTCTTCGACGTACTCACTCTCTTTGAAAACTGGACATTACATTCGTCACTTGAAAGCTGAACCGAATTGCGAACTTATTCGAAACGCAAACTTCTTTCCTTCTTCAAACCTGTTCGCTAAATATCAATCGTCGTCCTTTTCACAACGGCTGATTGCAAACCACGTTTAATCACCGCAAATGCTTTAATATGCTAAAGAGCGAGAGAATCAAATTCAATCTTTTTTTTAATTTGATGCACAATTTATATTTAATAAACGCAATAAGTAAAACGTTCGAATTAGCGAATTAAAACACGCTACGTGTGCGCTCGCTGCTCGCAGATAATACGCGAGCTTCTTTCGAGCGAATCGCCGTCCACATCCGCCGAATGAAGAATTAGCCAATTACGCTCGCAATTTACAAATTATTTAGAGAGCAGTCGCAATTTGCGTTGCTCGTTTGCGGCAAAATCCGAGTGTTGTTTCTTCAGAGATTACTTCGTTCGGCAATTATTATTAATGTAACAGTAGTGAGAACACGAGGATAGGGGTGAAAACCGGTGTTTCACTGCGCTCAGATACCGCATGCATGATTCGACGATAAATTATGCTTAATTGAAAATTTGCTACTTTCAAAATCGTTGTTGCGACAGTGAATTAAAATGCCGATGTTGGAAAGAAGCCATCCTCTTCGCCAGCCACGACGGTGCAATTGACGGTTTCGGTAAATGTTTGAAATTGGTGTCTTAAATTATTCTAATTGGCCAAATTAAACGCATATTTTGTTTGCGTCGTGTTAATTCAACTTTAAAGGCTAAACATGTGTTAAATTAATGTTATGCTAACAATAAAATAATAACACGTTTTTCTCTTTTCGCCTTATCCTCGAACTTTCTTCAGAACTTTTTCGCATTCAATCGCAGCTGAATCGATTGTACGCATTTTTCTCGAACAGATGAGCACGAAAGGCTCACCAAGCCATTGTTACTCTCGAATGAGCTTCGCATGTTCTAGCTTAAGTCTAAAATTCTCGCCAGATTTACATTTAAATTCGTTTGTTTGTATAATAATCAAAAGCTTACGCTTTGCAAAGCTGGCCATAAAATAAATTTTCAGCAGCTTAAACACGTCGAATTAGTTTTTACTAGTTTTATATTTTAAATTTTCATTCCTCAAAACTGAAGCTGTTATTTTAAATGAAAATTTTAAAATGATAAGCTAAAACTTCTTCTTTTTTTTTCAAGCTCGTTTCACTTCCAACCGCGAAACGTAAAAATTTATTAAGCTTAAAAATGTTTTTATCTCAGCAAACGCGCACTTTTCTGGCCATTGCATCTTCGTTCGCTTTCGCTGTTTAACCGATTTATTGCGACTAAATTTTCTCGTAAATTATGTTTGCAAAGCTTATTTCGTGGAAAGACTTGTTTTGAAAAGAAAAGAAAAACTTTTTATTTGAGTTAAAAGATCAAAAACACAACACTTTTCACATTTAAGTAATTATTGCGCCGCAAACAAATAAGTCAAGCAAATCGGCAATCGCTGCCCTCTTCTGACAGCCGTTCGAAAAGCTCAGCGCTCGATCAACAAATTTTATGCCTCTATTCATTCATAAATTCAATGCGAAAGTTTTTTTTCAAACCATTCGATACAAACTCATAGAATGCTTCTCCAATAACTAGTGGATGAATCTTAATATGAATTTGTCACCTCGTTAATAACGCGGGTTTTACTTACCAATAAAAGTTTTCAGAACACATTTTAAGAAGAGAAGCGATAAAACCATTTGAAACAAAAGCTATCAAGTTTTACGATTCACAAAAAATAAAGTCTTAAGCTTCTAAATCTTTCAACATTGCTAAATGAAGTTCACTGAAGCTAAAGAAAAATTTTGCTAATGCTTACACAAATTGCGATAAAAGTTTAATTTACAAACTGTGAAATTTCTAAGTCTTAAGTTTTCTAAAAAAAGCGCTTGTGATCTAGTTTTGCTCATAGCATTGCCCATTGAAACTCACAACTTTCAACAAGATTTCATTTATTTTATTTACTCATCAGGAGTAGGCTGAAACAGAATTGTACTTATTTCCAGACTTTAAACTCCCACTCACACATTTGATGTTAAAAAAGAGTTTAAAATACTTATGTTCTGCTCTCTCCTACTTTAAAACTGATTGTGCTTTTTCAAAGTATTTTTATAAAGATTTTCATCTTTTGTTGCGCTCTTTGTTCAGCAAAATTCTTTTTTTTGACTCAAATCGATACATCAATAAGAGTTGCTTTTAACAGAACAATTTTTTACTAGAAGGAAAAAATAAAGATGACGAAGCGAAGCGTTCGATTAATTTGCTGGGTTAGGTTTTATTTTAAGAGTTGAAACACGTATAAGCTGTATGAAAAACCTTAAGATATAAGTTTTAACGTGCCTCATAATCGAATATGAACAGAATGATAAACGCACTAAAATTTAAGTAAATGGTGTTTAACTATTTCAATTTTTAAAAGCTGGTAGCGAACGTGTTTAGGACATATATTTATCACCAAAAAAGAAATAAACACAAAATCATAATAATCATAGTCAAACAAAATTTTTCGCCATATGCTTAATGTTAAAGTTTGCACGCGAATAACTTGCTTCACGCGCAAAATTCGCACCTGTGATGGGTAATTCTTAATAACAAATGAATTTCTATCTGCATACTAAGTTTCATAAAAATCAGGAGCGGGCACAAAAAACCGTTTCCTTGTTAATGAAATGTTAATTCTCGTAAATGGTGAGCGAACAAGACTATCTCAAATTTCTGTTTTTAACATTTTTAACTTTAGAAATTAAACCTAATCAAGGATTTAGAGAATCCTGAAACTAGCCAGATCTAGATGATGGTCAAGGCTTAGGTTTCGCTAAATCTTGAAGAGGATTTTGGTTTTAAGCCGGATTAATTTTTGGATCCTCGTCTGACCTATTGAAGTTTGAATTTGCACTAATTGCAAGTAACGATTTGGAAGATTCTTTTAGATTAAAGCTTTTTAAGATTGACGACAAAGATTCATCCATCATTCAATAAGAGAATTATTAGAAATTTCTCTTATCTGTTATTTCGTACTTTTTTATATTTTATTGCATAAATTTGGACTTTTCGTGTTTAATTACATGCCCAATTTTAGTTTTAATCATCCGAAGCACTAAGTCTATTAAAATAAGCATCTAATTAAATAATATTATGCGCAATCATCATTATTTTTAATTTAAAAGTTCATAAGGTCGTCTTAATGTCACGTATTCTTTTTACAAAAGAACAAAATAAATTTGCAAAAACAAAACGAATGCAAAAAGCATTTTAGCAATTTAGATCGCTGATTTAAACATGTATCATAAAATTTAAAAAATGAAAAACAATTTTAAGCACATTTTTCATTGTTTATCTTCAAAATAATCGTAAAAAATTCGATCAAAATGGTTCTTTGTGGCTATAAAAATTTTTTAAAAATTGCAAATTTTGCTTTTTTGACGATTTTTACATTTTGTCGATAAAATCTTAAAATATGATCGATGATTTTTTGTTGAATAAGTCTAAGTATCATCAGTTTATTTTTTACACACAGTTTCTCTAAATAAAATTATTTTAAGACGAGTTAAAAACGATAGAAAAATTAAAAGTCTCCTATTTTTGACATTAATAAACGTGCTACCGGCGACAGAAAATAGTTTTTTGTTCATACAGCTAAGAGCATGCTTTACTGCGTTTCACAAAACGTCACACTGGACATACTTAATTTTGATTTATTAACACAAAAACGTGGTTTCAAAGCAGTATTTTATTCAATTCACTTTTGTGTTAATACTACGCTGCTCACATATGACGAAAATCAAAATCGTTGAGTTAAAGGCGAAAACAACTCAGTATTCGCGTGGTGTCGATTTTTCAATTGTGACAGTGAAAAAATGGTTAAAAAGTCGGCAAACAGAGCAAATAACCAAATGTAAAAATGTAAGTAGACGAAAAAAGTGTGCTCAAACCTACAAACGTTTATATAAAAGAGATCCCATCTTTGTGTTCTCATTAAATTTATTTACTTTTTGATTTAAATTATTTTCAAAACGAATTACAATAATGCGCGGTTTGCGAAATGCTATAAAGTGTGTTTTATGCTGTAAGAAATTTTTCTCTGTCCTTGATAGTGCAGTGACCAAAGGCAAAAGTAAACAAAAAGTTTCTATAGGACCGAGTTATGCGCGAAATGACATAACCATAGCAAATATTAAATCACGTCTTACACGCTGTAATATTTTAAGTCCAATTCAATAGAAACTTTCTGCTCACCATGGAAATCTGTCAAACAATTGCAACTGTTTGGTAAAATTTTAAAGCGAATGCTTTTGAATTTACTTTTTGAATCCATTTTCTGTGTTTTCACTTTCTTCTCAAAATTTTTATTATTTTAAATGTTTCATAAACAGACGTTTCAAGTTGTAACATTTTCTTTATCACTGCACTCATTATCAATTTAAGTTCATTTCACTATAGAAAACTCTTTTAATTGAATGGTCTATAAAAACGATTAGAAATTGCCATTAACAAAAGCAACAATTTTGTTATTGAAATTACGTTCTTAAACTGCCATTATACTGTAACCATATGAAACCTTTATATCATAATGGTACAAATGGTAAGTGACCGACTACATTAATAAATTATTTGATATCCAAAACTTTAACTTTTTGAAGGAAAATAACGCCGCACGTATACGCAATATTGCAGTAAAGTTGCTATGTGGCAAAAAAGTTAAAATAGCAGCGTGCAGACCTTTCAATGCCAAGATTTGTATTCGTTGCAGTATAAGTAAAAAGCTTTTGTGCATTTGGGCTTTACAATAGGCTATTTTACGGCCACTCTGATGCCTTAGTATCATTTAAATGAAAAAAAATTGAAGCACACTTTCTATCTAAAGAAGTTTATGAAAAATACATCACGAAAATGGCTTAGCTTAGTGTTCAATCACTTCTGAAGTTACCGTTCTGGAAAAAATAAGCAGCTGAGCAAAATATTGAATTTTTTTTTAAATAGAACAAAAACACTTCAGAATATAAAGCATGTCAATGAAATGTTCGTCAAAACCGATAGGTGACTCTTTGAAAAACAGCTAAATTACGATCGTCAAATTTTTTAATTTTTTATTAAATTAATTCGTTGCCATCATAGCATACAACTCATGTTATATCTCATCAATTTAACTCAATATTAAGTCACATGAAATAATATTTACCTGTTATTGCTTGATAAGTTTTATTTGATTGATTAGAGTATTTTTCTGGTAGTCATCTATCTGTAATGACGCGCATTTCATTGAAATGCTTTAGTAACATTAGTATCTCAAAATCTTCAACAATTTTCACGCTAAGTGCGATGTTTAATCTTATGCTAAACGTAATTTAATTTTTTTCATTCAAAGTTAATTGTTTTTTCAATATGATCACTGGACAGTGATAAAACATTTATTCTTAATTTCAAAAAATTAATCGCGAAGCTTTATTATTTCCGAGAATTATAATAAAACGACCCTTTTTAAAATCTACACATGATAATTAAAAGCGATTTTAGTTTGAAATTGATTGCGAAATTTTTATACCAAAAGCGAACTTTTGAACACACATATTTAAAGATTCTAAAATAATGATAAAATGCACTTGATAAGCTTTATATGACATTAAATTTAAAGTTAAAATTTAATCAAAAGTAATCATCAATTTTTTGTAATTAGCTCACTATTTCATTAATAAGGTTTCCAAACTAAGCACTAAAAATTACGATTTTAAATGTTAAAAAATTGCGAAAATGCCCTTTTTGAGTGGTTTCAATTTTAATGTTTGCAACAATATGTCTTTCCCTATATTTTGCTAATATTTTGAGCTAAAAGCTAATATTTTAGTTAACTGATAAGCGCTATAAAATTGAAAGATCAAACAAATTCGAATTTAAATTGGATTTTTCTTGGAATATTTGTGCTTGCAAATTTCGAACATATGAAGTTTTAGAGACGGTGAAAATTGTAATAATTAAGTGATCGTAAACTTTTAGAGCTTTTCCGCCATATTTCAGATTTAACTTCTTTATTTTTGAATTTAGTATAATTAAAGCATTTTAAGCATTCATTTTGAAAATGTGAATTCATCTCTAAAATTTATCTCTCGAAAAAATAACTCAATATAAAAAAAAATGTTTTCAGAACATAATATTTGCATTGCAATTGTTTTATACATTTTGAGAACCTAAACGATTATGAACAAAATATGTAAAGCATTTTGCATAACTAGTAATAAAACACTTTATCGCATTATAAGTACATAAAAAATTGTGATTTTCAAAGAATTTTGTCTGATTATCTATCAGCTAACTTGGCGAACGTTTGCTGAAGTTATCACGTCTCATTGCTCATTACATTGACGTTAGTATTATTGTCATAAAAATTGGTTTGAAACAATTCCTGCTGAAATCAAAATTATTGTAAATATGTTAGCTTTAAGAGATAAGATAACAAAAAAATTGATTCGGGCCTGTGCACAGCATATTACGCAGTGTTTAAGCGAGAATTTGTGATCGATGCCAACTACATATTGCCACTGAATGCAAAAGATGGCAAAACTTTGATGAAAAAGTTTGTGCGAAAGTCACTCCCACATAGAAGAAAACACCTGCCACTACCACCAGTTTCTTCCACCGCATTCATCTATACATACTTTTCGCGTTAAAGTCGATATCGACTTCGACGTGAGCACAACATTTTTCACCGTACCTCAATTGCGCTTAATTCAATTTTTTCAATTCACTTTGCTATTTGTTTAATCAACAATAAGGAATCTAAATCTGCATTGAATCACAGGTAAATTACTTAATTCTTTTTGCAAGTAATCAAATTTGAGTGTTCTTTGTGTTAAGTTTTGGTGATCTTAATTGTGTAGTAAAAAGTCGACTAACGTTAGGAAAATTAACGTTGCGTTTAGATCAATAGCTTTCATTCGAAAAAGGTGACCATCAAAATAATTTCTCGTCATTTGTATTAATCGCAATCTCTCTCTTCAGCAAGTCAAATAAAAATTTTTCTTCTTTTTCATCTAAATTCTATTTGCATTCTTTCAATGTTTTCACTTTTTGAAATTTTGAATAACTGAAAGAATTGAACGTTATTCATATCATTAGTGCTGCCTATCACCTAATTTTAAAATAAAAATTTTCTTTTTCGCAAATAAACTTTTCATGAAAAAAACTTTTTTGTTAGAAATGATGCTGAATCCGAGTAAAACCAAGTAATTTCCTTCTCATTTAATGAAGAGAGGAAAGCTTTTTGCTCCAAACCGCTTGCAATTGTGTGCATAACCAATGAATGGAGTTTCTTTTTGCTTAAGCTCGGTCCTTTTCAACCTTTCAATGATCGCGCTTTCAATAGAACTCAACAAATATTTCAGAAAAAGATGTTAGACTTATTTATGTTTCCCAAATGACACATTCATTTATACCTCATTCGTATTAATCAGTCAAATGATTGACAATTTTTTTTATCATATCCTGAATTTCAAATCAAATTTATTTTGAAAGAAATTTTAAATTTTCTATCTTGTTTTTGGAAAATATTTTAATTTTAATATTTAATAGTTAAATTGTCTTCATACATTTCTTAGATAATTTCTTGTGAAATCTCTTAAAATATACTTCTTTGATAATCATTAGGGAGAGAGTGAGAGAGAGAGAGAGAGATTTATGCACTTGATATGGATTGTGTGATGCGTGATGTGATCGTTCATATTTCTAAAAAAAATCTGTGCAAAATTAGATGCGATATAAAGATTAACATTGTTCGACAATTGAAATAAATGAACGCTTATAATTTAACTCATTTTCAAATAATTAATTATAAGTAATCAATTTCCGACTTATAAATAATGTCATGGGCATTTCGCTCTACGTACTTCAAAGATTTTAGTTGATGCCTTGAATGATATCTGTTTCAGAGGCCTCCTTATCTTATCCTATTATTTAAACAGACTTGCTAATAAACAGAACAAAGCTAATATTGAACGCTCTAATTAATTTTTTGTCGATTAAAATTCAACCTTTTGTCACAATGAATTGAGATTGATTAAAGATAAACAATTTTTTTTTGTTCTTTAAGTTTAGGAAACGAGTGAAAAAATCTAAAATATTGCACTGCTCAAAATAAAACTTTAGCACTTCCCCAGTGTCTTTATCAAAAAGAAACCTCAGAGTAGAAATATGCTCAAATATATCAACAAATCAAACTCAAGTTTTTGTCATTTATATTTGTAATTTCTTCTTAAATTAACATGCTTAGTCAAAAAAGATTTTTAATTAAAAATTTCACAGCTTTCGGAACCTTCAAATGACGTGCAACGTTTTAATTATTTGACGAAGAAATTTGTATTCATATTTAAAAATTTAACTTGTTTTTTTTCGGTTTAAATTTTAAAATTTCGATAAAAAGTGTGTTGATTGACCAAAAGCATTTGGTTCTAACTCAGAGGATTGATCTTATTCAATAATTTTCACTTAAATTAGGTTAATTATTAAGTGTTTCAGCATCATATGAATGAGATAGAGGAGGCTCTGACACTTGTAAAGGTTTATCGATAACGAAAGGCTTTTGAAATTCAATTTTTGTATTCTGTTCAAGCACAAATCACTTAAAAACTTCGATTTGTACCCGCAAAAAGATAACTTATCGAGACATGTCATATGGCAATTAAGTTTTTAAATTCTTTTTTAGAAGGTGGGAATGGGCAAAAGTGGTGTATCTCTTCATGAGTTCAGAGAAAAGGAATGACTTTTGAAATTAGATTTTTCACTATAATAGACGCTATAGATATTAACTATAGTGTGTTAGAAACAATAGCGAAGGTGAAGATATTTTTATCATTTGGAAAATTTAATATGATCAAATTGTGAGCTGGAATCAATGAGAAATATTGCAAGATATTAAACTTTTGTATTTCGTTTGCAAACAGCCAACACCAACGAGTATTTGCGTGAATCAAATCAATTTAACTTGTTAGTTGCTTCAAATGGAGTCAATTTTTTTTCTAAAATCATACTCATAGTAGTCTAACCGAAAATGTTGCAAGCTGTGTACTTCTTGCATGCAAAAAGCTAAATTCGTGTAAGATCAAATTATTTAACGAATTTATCTTAATAATGCATTAACTTAATGATTGTTTGCGTTTTAAATTAATTCTTTGAAAATTTTGCGCACGGATTTGCTAGAATAAAAGAAAAATTTTGTTAACTCTTTTGCACAATTGTGATTAATGGCTCGTTTTTAAACAACTATCACTTTATTTGTATTAAAATTTGAGGATCAATAAATTTAGGATAATATGTAGAATAATTYTGAGCTGGRAATTTTTGAAATTTCTTTCAATTAAACGGCTAGTATCATTGATTGGTTATTTTATTTGAAATGAATCCCGCCAAAAAAAATAGGCAAGAGTTTTCTTTGCATATCTTATTATTTATTTTATTAGCTTTGATTTATTTTATTTTCAATTTAATTTAGCCGATGAAAAACAATGCGAATTTATTCACATTTTTTCAAGACCTATATTAGGCCTATTTGTTAAGTTTTATTGAGATTATTTAGAGAAAAATAAAAGATTTTTGAACAAATGAGCTCTTGTTTTATCAGACATATTAATTTATCAAATTAATGCTGAGCTTATAGAACACTTGCAATTTTCGTTGAAAAAACGCTTTTTAGTTGATAACTTTTCACAATTTTCTAGGGAGCGAAACGGTTACGGTTTCACCCTCGACGGTTACGATCCAGTTACGGTTACAAAATTTTGGAATCGTTTCGCCACCATTCTATAACTTTTCATTAAGATATTTTACATTCTTTGCTGAAAAATGTGCTTGTTAAATGAATTGTGTTTGCTAAACTCAAAATTTATTTGATTCATTTTATTTTTGACTCGTTTACTTTTGATTTTTTTTTTTAAATCCAACACTTGCACTGATAAAATCACCATTTCTAGTCTTATCTAAAATCTATGCGATCAAATAGAATTTTCGACTCTGATGAACATGAAATTACAAGTTGCACGCAAAAGCCAAACATCTTTCGGCAATAATACTTTTCTGGATGCAAGCAAATATTAAATATTATACAGAATTATGTATACAGCAGCAAAACAAATACAATATTTATTCTTAATAACAATGATAATATGCTCTTTCTTTTCCTCAAAATGAATCGATTTTTTTTCTCGAGTTAACGAGATTTTGCGCTATTAATCGAACTGACCAAGCGTTTATTCACAGGATGAAAGAAGATTTTTTAAAACTACCATTTGAATTCGGTTTCATTCGCCTCGAGTGAAAGCCAGAGCCAAAAATAGAATCTTTGGAAATCATATTGGAAAACAGTTTAAAAAATTGTTGGACAACTCAATCGTGAAATTTATGTCCAGTGAGCATCTTTTTTTTTTAATTTTGTAGAGTAAGAAAAAACTTTCATTTTCTTATTTAGAAAGCTTTTATACGTTCTAAATTAAGAAGTTTGCAATTTATGATAGAAACGCATTTTGCAACAACCGAAAATTAAAAATCGTACAATTTATTTTGCATATGAAAATTCAGAAAATGTTCGTAACTCACGTAGAATTTTGATTTTCTACTACTAAAAGCTCGTAGTATTATTCAAAGCAATTCTAAATGTTGACTACATAATAAAATAGAAAAGGGTGTAACGTTAATTCGTTATGCAAAAAGTTATTAATGTGAATAATGGCTAATTGTAACACAGCGAATGTCAAAATCATTGCAGTGATAAAAACAAATGTTTCAGTAAGATGTATAAAAATTCATTTTTTGAATGTTGAAAAACAAAATCGATCCAAAGTTAAAGCAAATATAATTTTCATATTGCAAATTGCATCCTAAAATCTATTTATTTAACTAAAAACCAAAGCTCGCAATTACACTACCATAAGCAAGGGAAAATCATAGTTCAAAAATTATTCCGATGAATTGTTTTTTCTCACACTTCATTTAAGAAGTTAACCGAGCAAAAACGAACCAGTACAAGTTAACAGCGATTTTTCGAGTAAACAATTGTAAAGAAATCAAAATGAACAAGTCAATTTTCGAGTAAATAACTGTGAATCTGTTCAATCTTTGTGAAAGACACTTTGTGTAGCTCGAATTGTGTTACTTTTTAAATTGATTTTGAAATCAAACGCGTGGAGCGAAGCGAAATGTAAAGGCAAATTTCAGTGAGCGAGAATGGCTTCGCAAAATGAGAAACCGATAATGCTAAGTTATCGATCGCTCGAACAAATCGAATTCTCTTCTCTTATCGAAGTTTGCATCAAAGCTTTTTAGTAATTTGTAGTTTTTTTTTCTTCTCAAAACTTGTAAATATTTGGTCGAAAAAAATGCTAATGGCAGCTCGAAGAAGCGAATCTGCTTTTCTTTTCTAAAAATTTATTGATTTTTGGAAAATTTTTGCAAAAGATATTTTTCAAATCACTTCATTGGTATTCGCAAATTTTCATTACAAATCATGGCTTGCCATATTCAAAACTTATCCTGCAAAGTTAATATTTTTGATTCTTTGCCTTTTTTTTGTTTGTGATTTCGATTGCTTCGTGTTTTAACTTTAAAATCAGATTTCTGGCTAAAATCTTATAGTTTTCATACCTCAAATTCATTTTCCATCGTTCTAAACAAGAGCGCCTCAGCTGTTGTGTTGTATGCTAATAGAGCACGATTTTCGTCTGTCTTGAGAATATTCAAAATTACAATTGTCAATATTACAATTTCGAACACGTTTTTAATTGTTTTAGACAAAAAAAATTGAAACGAACTACTCGCAATGATGAGCTCCGGCATTACAAGATTGAGATTTGTGCCTACGAAAATAATCCCAAGGATTATTTCGAAAATTAAAGAAGGCACGATACATGTATTTGCTTCAACAAAAATTTCTCTTCACGCTTCAATTATGCAATGAGCTCGTTTTCTTTGCGTGATTTCCGACTTTAATCATTTCTTCATTTCTTTATGAATAATTTTATGAACTAACTTATCGCAAAAACAAATTCATAGCTCATAATTTTACTTCATTCGGAACTTGTAAACCTCATTGTACAGTTTTCATCAGTCATCATTTACAGCACTATATTAAAAAAAAATTAAATTCAGTTGTTAAAAAGCATTATTACAAAGCATTTTTTATCCGAAAAGTCAAATTTTATTACATTTCGTTTCTGAAAAGTTTTCAAAACGACAAAACAAATTTTCAAATTGTTTTAAAGATTCAAAATGAGGACCTATCAGCTTATTTTGGTCGCAAAAGGCGAAATAACATTATTTTAAATGGAATAATGCAATCTTTTGCCAGCGACAAACCAGCTTAATTAAATCGAGTTACGGTTTGCGAATCGATTTTTTTCCTCTCTTTCTCGCTCTGCGATCAATACTTTGGAAATTGAACAAAAGAAACTTAACGTTTCGCTTACTTCGAATAGCCAAAATGGGAAAGTTTGTCAGTTAAGAACGACGAAACGTGTCTTGTTTTAACGAACTCGAGGCAATAAAGTTTTAAATTAAATTTTTTGAAATGTGAACAAAGAAAAACATGATCATTACAAAAAACCACATTAGCGAACACTCGAATTGTCAAGAGTAAAAAAAAGTGAAAATAACTTTAGAGAAAAGAAGTTTTAAAAATTGAAAAAAACGAAATTTAAAAATTTCTTTATTTTTGGGACAAGTGTCTATCAATCGCTTTTCTTTATTTGTAGAATATGGCAGCGTTTAAATAAACTGTTAATAGAAAATAATTTTTTTTTTTGTAAAGAGATTAACATTGTTTGCCGCATAAATGTTTTCTTTATTGCAAATTGTTGACGTCTGACAAATTCATAAATGCGTAAAAAGCACAAATTAAACTTTATAATGAATAAAAATGTTCAAATGTCGAAATAGTGGCGAAAAAACAGTCAAACATACTTTTTCAGTGCGAAATTTATGAATTTTTTAGATTTGAGCATCTATTTTTTAAATTTTAGTTTCGTTTTGTTTTTTTTAAATCTTTTTAATCTTCTCTATTTTTATCAAGTATGGAGAAATTGTTTTGTTTAAAAATAGAAAAAAAAGTGTTTTCAACGTGATTTGAGGATAATGAATAATGATTACATTGAAATATTAAAATCGATGTTGAAAATGATTGGAAACGAATGTTTTGCTTTTCTAAAAGTAATCTTATGTTAATTAAATAGGAGATTTACCCAAATGTTTATCAAATTTAAAAGTTAAGTTGTCGAATTGTTAAAAATGAACATTTATTCCAACATTTATTTGAGTAGAAACATTCTTATTTTAAATATTCCGTAAATTTCATTTTTAAACAATTTTTATTTCATTGCTTAATTTTGGCCATAGTTTGCTAATATAAGGCGTATAAATTTATATATTCTGGCATAATATTTTGAGATTATTTACACTAAATAAATCGGTTTTATATGAATGAGATAGCAAAACATTCTGGCAGGAACTCTGCGAATAATTACCCTTAAATTTCGCATAAAAGTCCGACGTCTAGTAATTTCTTGTTTAGTTTTTCTTACTTATAAAGAAATTAAATTATAGCTAGAACGTTAAAATTATTTTCTTACAATTTTTTCAATCAAACATTTTTTTCTGACTTAATAGCTAGCCTAAATCTTTACAACAGATATACACTCAGACCAACATAAAATGACAATATGGTAGGGCAAGGTTGCAACCCATAACCCTTGGCTCACATAAAATTTTTAACCGAAAGTCGGTAACCATCTTTGATGTGTTACAAATTTCACAATAATGTTAACAATGTTTAGTTCAAACCATTTTCCACACTAAAATTAGAAAAAAGAAAACAAGCATCAACGAATGATTCAATTTAATTCAACGAATGATATCTTGAAACACGAGAAATTCAGTTTTACTTTGATTTAAAAATTGTTCGCTTTTTCGATTTAAAATTCTTTTATTTTTACAAAATAACTTTTTGAAAATTATTATAACACTTTTGAGTTTAAAAATCATCAATCAATGAATATTAAAAAAGTGTTTCACAAAGAAAAAATCACGTTTTTAAGTGATGATAGTGAACATAAATTGAAATGAGAAAACACTATTTTCAAAAAATTATTTTGTAAAAATAAAAATTTGAATTGAGAAAGCGAACAACTTTTAAATGAAAGTGAAACTGAATTTCTAGTGTTTCACGAAATCATTCGTTGAATTGAATTGAATCATTCGTTGATGCATTTTAACTTGTTTTCGTTTTTCTAATTTTAGTGTGGGAGATGGTTTGAACTAAACATTGTTAACATTATTGCAAAATTGGTAACACATCAAAGATGATAGCCGAGTTTCAGGTAAAAATTTTTAATAATTGCCATCAACTCATTTTATGTGAGGTAAGGGTTATGGGTTGCAACCTTTGCCCTCCCATATTCTCATTTTATGTTGGTCGGAGTGTATAATTTTTAATGTCGCTTTAAACTATTTTAGAATCTAAGCATAGAGAAAATAAATATACAGAATTTTCGTAATTAATACTTGAAAGACCTCTTGTCGATTCTATTTCCATGTCATTTTTGACAAACTCATAATTATAATGTTACATGACGAAAATTACGTTACTTTTCGTTTTATCGCTTAAAAATAATTTTTGAGTGATTTTTAAATTATACACTTGTCACAAATTTAGCTGCGAGATTTTAATCGAATGATCATAATTTCTTAACTTTAACGCAACCGTGAAGTTGATTTAAAAATTTTCTTTTTGTTGACATTTCACAGAATTTGAAAAGCAAAAATTCAAAAATTTTGACTTTATAAAACATTCAAATTTTGTTTTTTACTAACAATCGATCGACAAACATTGTCGAATTAAGCAAGCGATTTCCTCAAGATGCATATGGCGTAATATGTTTTTGAGTTGTTTTCCTCAGTTTCTTTGCTGAGCCAATTGTAACCAAACAATAGAGTTTACGATAGATGTTACGTTAAGCTTAAAATGCAATGCATTTATTATGCATTCAACAAGTCAATCAAAAATTTTTATTAAGTGAAAGCCAAAGGCAAAATTTCTATAATAAACTCAATTTTTGATCCTATTGATCATCATTTTCATTGCTTAAAATTATTTTTTAAAAGTTCTATAGAATGTTCTTAAGAATGAATCAAATCAAGCAAATCGAAAGTGAGCTTATTAAAGAAGATTGAAACGAATCCAAACGAATCTACAATACGAAACTTCAAATTTATTT
>NCKU01000630.1:0-36616 GCA_003675995.1 Dinothrombium tinctorium | reverse complement strand
ATGTCACAAAAATAATTTAATTTAATGCTGTAAAGGTAGTAATGCCTTAAAAAGCTAAGAATAAAGTTAAAGTTAAAGTATAATAAATGTGCTTAAAAAAAGTCGCGCACAAAGTTCGAGACGATTTTTTCATTTTTTTGCATTTCCGACGATGAAAATAGCCGGAAAATTGCGTAGATAATATCCGCTGGCATTAAAAGTGTTAAAATTTATTTTTTATCATTTTAAGTATTATCCTAGACATAAATATTTTGACAGCGATTAAGTGAATCACTATAAAGTTTTTTAAGATAAAAAAAGGAAATTCTTAAATATTTTTATCCTTAATTCGTAAAATCGCTGGCAACAAGTATTTTTCTAAATTTTTCGACCAGAATTTTTAATAACCTTGTTTTTCGAATTAAAAATAAAAAAAAAGTTTTTTTTTTAAATTTGACATGACGATTCAAGGCCTCAAATTTTGCTCTATTTTTTTTGAGGATTTTGTCAATTTTATGATTGATCGCTTATTAATTTTGCACAGGTTCAACGAGTTACATGATTCAAAGTTATTTCAACTTTTAAATCTTTCCTCTATAATTTTTTTACAAGAGCCACTATCAGCCCGCTTAATTATCTCGAACACCTGTGCCTTTTTTAAAAAAAAAACACCTTGAGCAAATTTTTCCCTGGGGTCGGGTAGTGGTTGATAAAATGCTTTTGCTAGGTATTGACAGATAAGTTCATTCATCTGGTGGTCGTTGTCCTATTGAGAACACTTACATCTTCTCGCTTCGAGACACTATTCAAATTTTTTCAAAATTTGTTTTTTCATTTGATTTAGTGTTTGAAACATTCACATTGACATGAAATTCACTTTTACCTCATCGACGATCGTATTTTTCACTTAAGCATTTAATGTTACAAAGTAAATGGAAAGTGTGACAAAAATTGTGCGCCATTAATGTTATCATCATTATCATGATCACAAGTAGTATTTCACTTGTCTTTTATCTTAATATAAAGAAAAAAATATAAAAAACTGAAGTCAAAAAGCTTTTATTTTGACTCATCAAATTCAATTTCTAACAAAACTTATAAAACTTCGAAATTCTACCGCGACACAAATCTTGGAGAGTTGAATTCTGTGAGTTTTGAAAAAGGTTTCATTTTGATTCTATTGCATCGATGACTTTAACTCGAGTTGACGCTTGTATTCATCAAGTTCTCTTCGTTTCTGAGAGTAAATCAGATCAATGTCACGCTCTCTAAAGTTCGGATCAGCTGCAGGATCATCAGGAATCACTACTTTAGTTGTTTTCTGAGGACACAATGAAAGCAGCTCATTTTTTGCGAATTCAATAACTTCTTGGCCAATAGATTCAAAGGAATCTGCTCCAAACGGTACAAATAGTGGCTTGTTGTGATCAGTAACCGTTGCTGTCGGTGAAGAAGAATCAAATGCCAAATGACTAAACATTGTTTTCATTTTATTCACTAATGCTTCTGATTTGGTGGTCACATACAGCAAAGACGCACCATTTAAGTGTGCGAGTAAGCGAAGATAGCTGGAGATAACTTTTCTTTTTTCGAGATCTAATTCTTCGAAAAGATCATATTTCGATCCAACGATCAAGAGCGGAATGGGAAAAGGATCAACTCTATCTAAATCCCTGTGCTTTTGTCCAAATCGCTGAGCTGCTTTTTGTTTTAATTCCTTCGCCAATTTAGACATTCCAATTACATCATTAATTCTTTCCTTGACGGAATCGATCAATGATTCTGCAGTCAAAACAATTTCTTCGGGAACCGCAAGATTTAAGACCAGTACGACCGAAACGGTTGAAATATTTTCTTTAGTGATGCTAAACTGTAGCAAATTTGTGAATAGATTTTCGCCGCCGAGTTCCCAAATATCACAAACATCTTTACCGACTTCGTTCGTGCGTTTTTTTCGCGCAAAAACATATTCAAGTGCCAAAGTTGGTTTTGGATTGTCGCTTTTATCCACGAATCGATAAACAAGACTTGTCTTCCCGCTTTGTCTACTGCCGATAAATTGCAAAGTACGTTGTGCCAAAGGCTCGTCTTTCTTCTTGGACGCAATCTGAAGCCCAAGTTCCCAAATATTGGCAGCCTTTTCACCATCCATTTGTTTTGAATGCGAAATGCATTTCGTTGTTATGACGATGCGAACATAAAAGTTGTGTGTGAATCTTTTTTTTTTTTGCAAAAATTTACTTTAAATTTTGCAGTTAAGCCTTTAAATCTGCTTTGTTTATAAATACTTTCTTTAGAGGTTAAAATATTGGCAAAATAAAAAAGCTCACAAAGTTTGACGAGTTTGTTTTCGCCATTGATTGCTTCGAATTTGTGCTGCTAATCTTTTGCGTAAATTCATGTTGACCAAAAAAGTAATCGTGATTAGTGACCAAAAAACATTTAAGTCTGCATTTGCAATTGAAATAAAGTGCGAATTAACGAGTTAGTATGTGCTCGGATTCTTATATTATTAATATTTGCTCTACATTATTAGTATTATTAAAGTTTGTTTTAAAAAATCATATCGAGTGTAGCACAATCAAAACATTTATTTAACAGCATTCTAAAGTAAAAGCAAACATTTTTTATTCGTTCAAAGTCGAGCGAATATAACAATAAACAATTACATTAAATAGCGTGATCAAACTGTTTTATTTGAACTTGAGGAATTTTGAATAAAATTTTTGCTTACAATTGGCAATCGTTGAAAAAAATATTTTCATTGGATTTAGCCATTTATGCAAAATGTTTGAAATTCAAACACAAAAGAAAAGCGAACAAGAAATTAAAATTCATGAATGATTCCGCACTTTTTGCTTTGTTTTCGCAGCGATTGTTTTTAACTTTAAAAAATTCAAAAACCTTCTTTAAACCAAAGAAAGAAAAAACAAAGAAAAGAAGAAAACTTGGAAGCATCGCAAGCATTTTGTTTTCAAATCATTTCTATTTTTCCGCGACAAAATTTACAAAATTAATCCTTAGATTTGTAATCTATTTTCGCTATTTGTTCTAGTTTTAAATTTAATCACGTCTCAACTAATTATGTTAGTCAAGTTTGTCAATTAGGAAGCAATCGTCAATTAGTTTCGTTTTCAAAAAATGGTAAATTAAATTTAATTGTGTTTATGAAAAAGTAAATGAGCGCTCATTTCTACTTCTTAAAAATTTCTACAATAAATCGCAATCGTGCGTCTTGAAAGAAATGAGTTGTGAATGAAAGACGCAACGGTAGAACGCATCGCTAAAGATAGAAAAGATGAGAAGAGATGAGTGAGAGGATGAAGTGAGAAGTGAGAGCAAGTGCAGTGAATGTGAGCAGAGGAGTGGTCGCAGAGTTGCTGCACTTGTTTTCTTTGAAGCAGCCAAGTTCAGCTGTTTCGTAGCCCAAACCAATGTCCACGTCTTAAAAATTGTTCTCCTTTTCACTTCTGGATCGAACAATGATCGACTTCATTCGACATTTTATCGAAGATCTGTGATCTTTATGCAGTCTAGTCCCAATTTAAGCAATGTTCAATTCTAATTGTTGCCAATCGGGAATGGTTCTAAGTCCCTCTTCATCCCATCCCATAAATCGATATCAGCCTCGTGTGAGCATGAAATGCACACTTTCAAGCAACTTGAACGCGGAAGAGAAAAGTGAAATCAGCTATTGCTTAAAGTATCTCATATTTGGTTCAAATGTCATCTTCTGGTTCTTTGGTCTCTGTTTAATGCTGGTCGGTATCTGGGCGTGGACAGAAAAGGATTATTTTGTCAATTTCACATGTATCAGAAACATCGCACTCGATCCCGCATTCGTACTGATCGTTGCTGGGAGCATTTCATTCGTAATCGGATTCACAGGATGCATAGGAGCACTAAGGGAAAACACATCTCTTCTCACCAGTGTTGGTTGCTGCTTCTCATATTAACTCTCTAACTTCATTATCTCTCATTTAGTACGCCGTGTTTCTAGGAATCCTTTTGGTGCTCGAACTGACAGTTGGCGTTTTGGGTTTCTTGTTTCGCGATTGGGTCCGTTTTCAATGTTTAAAATTTTTTATTTTTCACATTAAAATCTTTTTTAAAATTCAGATAAAAACGCAAGCAGCAAGCGGGTTCCAGGCGTTCATAGTTTACTACAGAGACGACCCTGATAGACAAAATTTAATCGATTGGATTCAGGAGCAATGGCTGGAATGCTGTGGCATCGAAGGTCCCAAGGACTGGGATATGAACATTTATTTCAACTGCTCGAGCGCCAAGGCTGGCAGCAGAGAAGCTTGCGGTGTTCCATTCTCATGCTGCAAGCCAGAACCAAACGAAATGATCAAAAATAAGCAATGCGGTTACGACGTTCGAAAATCTGATTACGTGAGTTCGTGTGTGTTGCGATTATTTTCGGTTTTATAATCGTTTCTTAGGCTGGTGATAAGTCTGCTGTAATTTATGAGAAAGGTTGTTTGCGGGCGGGCGAGGAGTGGATCGAAGTAAATTTCTTGCCGGTGGTGGGAATTTCTGTTTTTATCGCGGTCCTGCAGGTAATTCAGGAATGCTGGTTCTCGCATGCTGCATGCCCGTTTCTCTCGCAATGTCCTGTCGATTCACTTCGTACAAATTTGCACTAAACAAATTCAGCGTTAAGGATTAAAATATTATCAACAGAATGACGGCATCAAAATTCATAACAAAGGCTGTTTGCAAGCAGGCGAAGAATGGATTCAGCGTAATTTGCTTTTTATTGTATCCATAGCTTTAATTTCATTATTTTTTGAAGTGAGTAAAATGCAATCTAACAGTTTAATTGACACTTAACATATACTCTTGCACGTACACTTTAACGCGCTGATTCGATTAAAACATTTTTCTCAATTTTCAGATTCTCGGAATATGTCTCGCTCAAAATCTGAAAGCGGATGTTTTCGCGCAGAAAGCAAAGTGGCATTGATCACAATACGAATCCATACAGAAACGAAACAAACAAAATATTTTTCGTGAATCTAGGCAAGCGTGGCTCAATTATTTTGTTAATAAATTTCTTGATAAAAATTGTAAATATGTAAAAAGCAAAAATGTAAACGACGAGTGTGAAAATCTCGAGTGTATCAACTTACGTGCCCTTACCTCTCATTTTCTCTGTTATTTATCCGATCTTTAATTGCAACATTGCATTACATTGCCATTACACACGCATGCTGTAATTTGTTGTTTTCTATTTGAAAATAAAATGCAAATTGTTTTAATTTGTATGCTTTTCGTATTCGAAGCGAGTTTAAATCCACATTGGTAATCGAAAAAATTTCGATTCAGAATTGTAAGAAACTTGTTCCAAACTTTGAGTACGCTAATGTTTAGAGCTTTTATAGAAACGCATTATCGGCAACTTAATGCTTAATAGAATGGGGTAACTCAGTTATAAATGAGCCATTTGGTGCAAATTTTAATTGCTTGCTTCAACTCAAAAATTGTGAAATCAAATTGATCGTTTATTAATCTGATCTCTGATAAAGAGAAATCTGAAACATTGTAAATGATTGAAATGATATATTGCGACCAATGCTTGCGTCAATACTCTTTTGAGGCTTAAGTTATTGCGTAGATCGACATTGCTATGTAACCATGCTTCACAATATCGATTTTTTGGACAGAATGATCAACATTCGCAACGCATAAGTGCCATTTTAATTTCGAAGCTTAGCTTACGTGTAAAGCGATGCGAAAACTATTCATCTGCTTCCTGATTATTGTTCATTGTTTAGTTGGTTTTGAAGCGAATACAGAAGTGTACACTTTCAAACATCACGATAACAAAGAGCTCAATGAAATTCTTCAAAAAATCAGCAAGAAATGCCCAAACATAACCCGGGTTTATGAATTGAGTGAACGAAGTGTGAAAGGGTGGCCTTTGACTGTTATCGAAATATCGGACAATCCTGGAAAACATGAATTCTGTAAGTTGCAAAATATTCGTTTAAAATTCTAATTGATCGTTTCTACAGTGGAACCCGAATTTCGGTATATCGCAAATATGCATGGTAATGAAGTTCTCGGCAGAGAATTGTTGCTAAAACTCGCTGACTTTTTATGTGAATCATATTTGAGAAACAATCATGAAATTCAGCTCTTGCTAAACAATACTCGCATTCACTTATTGCCATCGATGAATCCAGATGGATGGGAACTTGCCACTTTCAAAGAAGGTGGCAAAGATTGGCTGGTTGGAAGAGCGAATTTAAATGGAGTTGATCTCAATCGTGATTTCCCCGATTTGGATTTGAAGGCATATAAAACAGGAGATAAAACTGACCATTTGTTCACGCAAGATTCGATCGATCACAACCTCCAACCTGAAACCAGAGCTGTTGTAAACTGGATTCTAAATACACCGTTTGTTCTTTCTGCTAATCTTCATGGAGGAGCACTTGTCGCCAACTATCCTTACGATGAAACCCCAGATGGAACTCCACACAGATATTCTGCTACTCCTGACGATGATACTTTCAGGTAAATATATTTATATTCATCAATAAATCACACATTGTAAATCTTCAAAGGCATTTAGCTCAAGTCTATGCTAAAAACCACAAAACAATGTCGCACAAAGTAGAGGAAAAGTGTGAGCCTGATGACGATGAATTTAGTAAGCAGGGTGGAATCACAAATGGAGCAGCTTGGTATAGTGTTGCAGGAGGCTTACAAGATTTTAATTATTTAAGTTCGAACGATTTCGATATTACCGTTGAGCTTGGCTGCGAGAAATATCCTCCCGCTCATAAATTAGAGAAGGAATGGGAGAATAACAAGAACGCATTGATGGAATATATGTGGCAAGTAAGTCGAATGTGAATTATAATCTAAAATTTTACTTAATCCTTATTTTGCAGTCTCATATCGGATTGAAAGGATTAGTCTTAGACGCTATGACGGGTGAACCCATATCAGGAGCTTCTATCAAAGTGAAAAACCTGACAAGTGGCCGAAATCAGTATATTGATCATGCCATTACTTCAGGTATGAGTTGGTGAGCTTTTGTCGTCACTAAGATGAGAAAATTTACAGTACAAAGCGGCGAATTTTGGAGATTATTAACACCAGGAGAATATGAAATAACTGTTTTGAAATCAGGCTATGAACCTATAACCAAATTGTACACAGTTCCCCAAAAACCGAAAGCTGAAGCTTTGCGTATCATTTTTAAACTGAAACCAAACGGGATGTTTGATACGAAACAACTTTATCTTAACAATGATTACGGCAAACAAATTCCTGGAAATATTGACCTTAAAAATCCTGAGGTTTTGAGATTATTTCATTTTCTTCAACGAGAGAATGATGACCGATTGATTCGCAATGAAGATGCACTACCACTACCGGCAGCAGTTGGGGCGTAAAGTATCTATATGACTTATCAGATAGATATAAATTGAAATTTCATTCCCTTTTAAATTATTAGTGTTTATTTGAGACTAAAATACTTTGTTTTCACTGTACAAATATGTCTGTTAATCATTCTTATTTTAAGCCCGAGAGTAAAAATCTGTAAGAAATGTTAAATATGATACATCTTAATAACCATTTTGAGTTGCAGGAAGAGTAGACTTATCCAAGTCGTTAAAGTATGGGTGAAGCATTGCTGCTTTTGCCGAAATACGTCTGTGAGGATCGTAAATAAACATTTTCTTAAGTAGATCAATTCCACTTTCATCCATTTGTGGCACAAGACTGGGCAATATGTTTTGTTTCCAGTTGGGAAATGTAGTTTTGTAATCAGGGAGTGAGGAAACACCAGGCCAAGTTTCTTCAGTGGGAGTGCTCAAAGAACGAAAAATTCGAAACAATTGATCAATTTCTGAATCGCCATGGAATAATGGTTTACGAGTTGCCATTTCAGCAAAAATGCAACCAATGCTCCAAATATCAATGGGAGTGGAATAGCGCTGAACGCCGAGAAGCACTTCGGGTGCCCGATACCAAAGTGTAACCACTTCGTGAGTGTAAACTCGAACAGGGATACCAAAAGCACGCGCCAAACCGAAATCAGCTAATTTAATCACGCCATTAGCATCGAGAAGCAAATTCTGCGGTTTCAAATCTCTGTGAATAACACGTCGCTGGTGGCAAAATACAATAGCTTGAAGCATTTGATACAAGTAACTCTGCAAATAAAAGGCATTGAGTGACTGTGACAAGTAAATGTGGAGGTTTACCTTTACGAGCATTTTGTCCATGTGCACGTTTTCGGGTAAAGAGTCCAAATATTTCTTCAAATCCATTGTGAGGAATTCGAATACCAAATAAAGGCGATTTTCTTGCATAATCACATCTTGCAAACTACGCATCGAACAGGCAATGTATAGTAAAACGAACAAAAACTCCTCACCCTAGCATATATATGCGCATTATGGGGTGAGGGATTTTTGTGCGGTTACTGTATAAGGCGGCGGCCTGAAATCAAACCGAATAAACGAAGCAACTACCTGACAATATTTGGGTGCGTAATCTCCTTAAGCAGAGTGATCTCTCGAATGGCAGTGGATGGCACGCCTTCGTCTTCGTTCTCGAGTCGAATTTTTTTCAAAGCCACGAGTTGACCAGTTTTCTTTACTTTCGCTTTGTAAACTACACCGTAGGTTCCTGGAACAGGGAGTAGTGAGGGACGGCCTTTGAAGCAGAACATACGAACCTTCACCGATCTTTTCGATCTTTTCGAAGTCTTCCATCGTTTCGCACTCTTTCCGCACTCTGTTCGCTCGCTTTGTTCCGCAGTCTTCATTCAAATGCTGCGTTCTCCTCAATCATTGGTCGCATGCGACGCGCGGGCTGTTGGCACAACAGTAGCGACTTCTCGTTCAAAAGGCTTGAGTTTATTTTTGGAGGCATTTTTCAAAGGAACAATACTTTGGCACAACAATCGTTTGCTTTACACAATCGCTCGTCTATCAATAAACATGTTTTGCATCATTTGAAGTAAAAACTTTATAACATTTTTTTGATTTAAAACTTTTTTCAAAACAAGTGCGCAAAATAATTTTGAGTTGCTAATCGCTATATCATAAAGAAATAGATGTTTTATTATTTCAAGCAATTCTCATTTTTTGTAGCTTCGAATGGCAATTTAGCGTAATTCAATTGCGCTCAGCATTGCCAACGGGAATTACAAAAAATGTAAATCGCCGGGTATCGAAAACCAATAACATTATAATCATTAATATTTTTGGAGAATTAATCATTTCACTTCATCATTTCATTGATTCTTTTGCAAATCATAAATTATCCGCAAAATTTTTCGCCGCGCTTCTTTGATCACACTTTCGGACGCGATCTCATAAATTGCGCTTTCATCGCCTCTAAATAACTTCCTACAAACCGCGTCAGCGTTGCATATAACATGAATACCACAATCGTAACCATTCATTTGTTGAGTACATTCCATTTCGCTCAAATCCAAGTCGAGATCAATCTCACGACCAGGAGTAAGAAAAGGACTTAAAACAGTAACAAGTTGTTCGGCGTGTGTGCGATTGATGCTTCCTGTGTAAGAATCATAATGTTCAAACGATTGATTAGAAGCTTTGTAAGTAAGTAGACTCCAATGCGAACCGCCACAAGTGTCATAAGTAATACAGTCATTTATTGGTAAAAGAATCAACTGCTTTTCGCTCAATTTGGAAGACTCGAGCATAAATCTTATTTCTTCAATGTTGTAATGATTACTTGCACCCGATTTGATAAAATGAGCAACTTGAGGGCTGATGAAAGCGATTGCAGAGGCAACGTCTTTGTATAATTCACGTTCCAAATATTCGAACCAAAACGCGATCAAATTGTCATTGATCCAATGCCCAGGATTAAGCAAAGAAACATCAGATGTTCGAAGCAATGTGTCACCGTAACTCAACACAATGTCTCCTTCAGAACCCATTTTAAACACAATTAACACTAAACAATTAACCTAAGATAACAGTTTATTGAAGACCTAAAAGTTTTTCGACTGAAGGATACTTCCACGCGTCTTCTTTCAATTTATCACCAATTTCGCGCATTTCTTTTAACCTTTGTTCGTGCATTTCTAAAAATACAAACCCATGTGAGAAGTGGCAAAAAGGAGAAATACGAAACCTTTGTTGAGAAGAGTCAGACTGTTATTTACTTCTTGTTCGACTTTAGTTAGAACTCGCAGTTTATTGAGATCACTGGCAAAAGATTTCTGCTTTTCTGCAATTCGTAAATGAAATTGAAAGAACATAAAACGTGCGTTTCGCTCACCGTTCGAACTACTTTTCGACATGATACGCGTGAAAGGAAAATAACGATGTGAACATAGATTCGCGTTCAACACTTGAAAGTGGCGTCGACTTCAAAAAGACCATCAATTCGCGAACGCTGCGTTGAAAAGCAAAAGTAAAGTCGAAACGCAATGCGAACGCAACGAACGATCGTCTTTTCGCTCGTTTCGAACGCAAACGAAACGAAGAGAGGGCGCTGAGTGACGGCACGGCAGCGAATGCATCGAATTGTAAAAATGAAACGAAAGTTGAATTCGAAAATGAATTTCGAGTGAAAGGCGAACGCGGCGATCGTTCGCACTATCTTTGCCTAAATGTGGCCGCATATCAAACGGCTGCTTCATTGGGGACCGCTGTTGGCGCTTTCGATCACCAAATGCATAACACTGACCACTTTGTATTTAACCGGAATGTGGCTGCCGCCTTCGCATTCATGGCTCGCGTTCGCAAATCACATCGTTTTTCTCGCAATGGTCGGTGTCACGCTCTACAACTTCTTCTGTGCCGTGCTCATAGGTCCGGGCTATTTGCCACTTCAATGGGTGCCAAACGACAAACGCAACACTAGATACTTGCAGTATTGTCAAATTTGCGACGGATACAAGGCTCCGCGTTCGCATCACTGTCGTAAATGTAATCGTTGTGTGCTCAAAATGGACCACCACTGTCCTTGGATTAATAACTGTTGTGGACATTTTAATCATTTTTATTTCGTGTGCTTTTTGTTCTACTCTGTACTTGGATCCATGCATTCTCTTTTTCTACTCGTTTCCGCATTGTACAGAGCCTATTACGCGGTAAACATCTCACTAGTTTCAGAAATTTCACGACACAAATACAACAGCTTCTGTGGCAACACATGCATCTTCACACATCATATTCATACAGGTTTTTGCATTTTTCTCCCGCTTTGTCAAAACGATAAATCATTTCGTTAACAGTAATTTTCTCTCATCGCTTTCGAAATTAGATCGCTTTATGCTTCGATCAAAGCGCAATCAAACTTTTTTGTGATCGGAAAAATATGTGCAGGCAATAAACATAAATAGGAGATCAAAAAACAGCTTCAAACGCACAAAAAAAAAACAGTTAAAAATCATTGCGTTACAAAAACTACATGAACTTATTTTTTAAGAATAAACTTTTAGAGAAACAATAAAGCCATAAAATTTAAAACAAAACCTCAAACATAGTAGTTTAAGCTTTGCTAAAGTTTACTTTGTTTCAGAATTGGTACTATTACAACGGAGAGAGAAACAAAATCGTCTATTTAACTCTCACATCATTTTTGTTTTGTGTGTTCAGTATTGGACTAACCATCGGAGTAATTCTAGCAGTCGGTGGACTGCTTTTCATTCAAGTACGTTTGCTTGTGTTTCTCTTTTCTATGCATTATTTTTTTTTTTTGCATTAAATGAGAGGAAGGTTTTGCAAATGTTGATTATCATTCCTGTAAATAGCTTTTTCATTTATTCGTGCAAAAGAAGTAACTCTATTTGCCAATTCTTTTCGGCAAGCTCAAAGAAGAAAATTTAACCCTTGCAGTAATATTTAAAGCAGTTTCATTGTTAAATTGTCTAATGTTACTTGAGCACTTTTTCAGTAACAAAACTAAAATTAAACAAAGCGCATCAATTCACTCTTAATCTAAAAGTTGAAATGGGATGAACCCATTAAATTCAATGTTCAATTTGCATACTAACTATTTACTTAATTAACAGCTGAAAATCATTTTGCGAAACAAGACCAGTGTCGAAGAATGGATTGTAGCTAAAGCAGAATCTAGAGATAGAAACGACAATTTTGAATACCCTTATGATTTGGGAAAATGGGAAAACTTTAAACAAGTGTTTTTTCTGATGCCTGGTAATGGCATCGATTGGCCGTTAGTTGATGGCTGCAATGATTATACTCTAACAGTAAGTTCAAAAACTGAAAACAATTAACTAAAATATAATTTATCAAAGATTGAACAATTGATACAAAAGAATGAGAAAAGAAGTCGCTCAAGATATTTTCAAACTGTTCACGATTACAACGGTTCTTGGTTTCCACTCTTCTCTCAAGGAGTGAAGACTTGCATCAAATTTCCATTCAGCGATGAAGCGCGAATCGCTCTTAAAGTCGGCGATATTGTCGCAGTAACGAGGTGGAAAAAGTGTTGGCTTTATGGTGAAAAAATTAAATCTGTTTCTAAGAATTTGTTGCGGGAAAAGGGATGGTTTCCGAGAAGATGTGTCGTCGAAGTCACGTTAACCGATAAAGATTTGTCAAAATATTTGTTAAAATACAATAATAGTTACAATCGAAAGAAAAATTAAAATTAAATTGAATTGTCAACAAATTGTAAATATTCTTTACCAATTGCTAATAAAGAAAGAGCAGAGGTTAAGGCGACCGTTGTTCTCACTATCTTGGAATGGGGAAGTAGTCGTTTCGTCAATGCCCACAATAAGATTGATCCGAAATTGAAAATCACAGAACCATAAACACTGTACATTACTCGGTAGTAAATTGGAACCAATTTCATATGCTTTCTTGTGTAAAGATAGAGCCCGACACCGATGTGACTGTTGTAAAGCAGGCAATTTTCAAAAATCAAGTGATGGGTGGACAACGTTCTGAACAAAGAATTGAGTCAGTGTTTTGAATGACAAAACAGAATATAATTACCGCTTCAATAAATGTGGAAAGTAAACGTGAACGGCAAAAATTTGATAACTGATTGAACCTGTGGCCGGCAACAAACAGCACATGACACGATCACAGTTTAAACCTAACGACGATTTCTTGCGTCGTTTAGGTTCTGTGTCCATGTCGGTGACCTCTTCGCTCTCAGCAGCAGCCGTCTCGACAGCGGTCGCGAGGAGCGTTTCCGCACCTGTCTCTTGCATCAGTTGCCAGCGTACGCTTTAAGGTCACTGCAAACGCTTTTCATTCATTCGCTCGTCTCGCATTCCTCGCGTTCGTGTCTGCGAAACACGAAATCACTTTCTTCGCGATTATGTTCATTGTTCGCTTTTGCATCACTTGAATGCTAAAGTGTGAAACCGATTGTTTAACACGCCTCCGAAGAATCGTGAAAAGACCACATATCAAAGACCATTGCGCCTATATACATGCCAGCAGCGATTTTTATTTAATAGAAGCCAATTTTTAGGACACCCAAATTTGACCTCAAAAACAGTCGAAACACGAACTCGTAAATTAACGAAATGAACAAAATTGAAATTAGCATCAAAACGAGGCTCGCAGTTGAATGGGTGCTTCTTTGTCTTCGAGCAATTAGATTTAAAGAGACGTTTTCGATCGATGGCCAAGCAACGGCTTTTTACCCTGTCATTAAAGTATTGAAATAGTCGTTTCTTATCTCATTCATACGATAATTTATTGTAATGATCATTTCGCAAAAGAATGGCGATGGCAAATAGATTATTTTGCGGTTTCAATTATTGACTCAATCGCAATCTGCGCTAATTTACTCGCGATCAAATGCGCTCACTTTGAATATTTAAGCGAACGAATGCAAATTTAATTTATGATAAGCTTGTTATTTAATTGAAAACAATTATGTTTTTATGACGAACAATTTTACAGCGCCTAATTTCGATTAAAGCTTGAAATTCGTGTGCACTACGCGCCGAACATTTTATTTCACTCAAGAAAACATTAGAAAAGTTTAATTGTTTAATTAAACTCGTAAAAAATGAAAAACTTTTGCGCGAAACTATCAATGTTCGCAAAATGAAACGCCGTGTGTGCGAAAAACGCATTTACTTTGCTCGGTTTCGAGCCGTAAAACCTCCATTAATTGTGCGTTTGCATTCATTGTGTTCTAGTGTTAAATGAAATAATCGGCGAAAATTAAGCACAGCAACGTACACTTTGTTTTCCTTTTTCACGAAAAAAATGAAAAACAAAAAACTTCACTGTTTTACATCATAATAGCGATTTTTATCTTTTAAAATTAGTATCAATTGTCATTCAAATTTTCAGCGCTCGAGCTTAAGTTCGCTTCTAAAGCTAATAGACTTACTCTTGCGAAGAGCGACGCGATCTCGAAGCAGGTGAAATAATCGCGCTCATTTGAAGTAATAGCGTTAGTCTTATGTTTTCAAATTAACAAATTGTTTTTTTCTCGACGTTTGTGTTGGTAAATCAGCGAGGTGTTTTGTAATAATTTTCATACTCGATTGCACATACAAAATTATACAAATCAAATCCAAATACGGCTCACCTTTTTGACTCTTTCGAGTTTTGAATGAAAAAGGTCAGCTTTAATTAATGCTAATCGAACTCGATTTGCTTGCGTTCGGTTTTATCGACCGTTTTTTTTTTATGATATCTCCTTGCATTAAATTGATTTATGATTTAAACGAGCGAACGTGGGTGAACTTAAACGATGGACATTAACCGTCAAGATTTACGCTCAGTGATTTCATCACTGTCAATGTGAATTTAATGAGTTTTTAATAGATGCAATTATTGCTTAACATTATTGTCATATGCAAAAATTTTTTCGATTTAATTCATTTTCAACTTCCGGAATAAAAATTTTTAAACTCGAAAATTTTCTCATTTACTCCGAATCAGTTTTTTTTGTTTTAAATTATCATTTCTTTTTGAATGTTTTCACGAAATTTAATTGAATTAATTTTATTGTGACATTCGAATTAAACTTGAGAAAAGATAAAAGCAATGTACTCAATTTTAAAGAGTTTTCAAAACTTTGCTGCGATAAACTGAATTGAAAATCGATTGAACGATTGAAAAAAAAAGATTAAAAACGATGGAAATATGATTAAACTAATCGCATTTTCTAGTAAAATTGATGCAATTTGACATCCTTAACATCGTTATTTCCGAAACTGTTTCTAATTCAATAATCAATGAGTTCAATTGACGGTGGCACTTAGATTCGAATAAATAAACGTAATCTTGTTTGCAATGATCAATATTCACAATCGTCCTTACTTGCTGCTGAACGAATTTTCTGAGCTAGAATTAATCAATAAAAAAAAACTCTAGTCTTGACTTTATTCCACGAGTGAAAATGGAGTTTAAAAATAAGACTTGTTATGATTAAATGTTTTAATATTTATGCTCACAATTTTTTTTTAATTAAAAAAAGTAAGCGAACCTAACTTCAATAACTTGTTATATGCTTGCTTTAGATTTTTTTTTATCCTGCTAACATATTATCTTGTCCAAAATACATGTTCAAAATACCATCTAAACGTTTTTTTAACATTGGCTTAATCTTAACATAATCAATGATAGTCGAGGTTTAAACGAAACGATTTGAAAATGTTTTGTGGTCACGTCGTGGTAAATTGCTTTTCAGAATTAAAAACTTATTAATTTTGAAAGAAACTTATTTCTATACGCTAGAAAATAGGCGCGATATGGGAGGGCTCGGTCTCGACTATTGAGGTTACTATTCAAGACCAAAATTGAGACAAAGCACGAAGAAGAAAAAAGCACATGACCAAAATAAATTGTTACCCGCACACAAATTTCAAAAAAGGCTGATTCTCCCACAACAAATTTCATAAAGTGAGTCCGAATTTCTCATTCATTTGGTTGTTAAGCAAAAAATTACAATATTAAGTTGTCAGCAAAATATTATAATTTTCTATAATTCGTAATTTAACCATCGCTTTATCGCGAGTTATCGCACAAGAATTAATTACATCTTATAAAAAATTTCAGTTTTTCGCCTACGAAATGAGTAAATTACAGTCGACAATTGGGCATTTCTTTCTCAACTTTTTTTCTTCTTCGAATCATGTTTGCAATAAATTATTCTAAAAAACGGAGGCAAAAATCTGTGATTTAAGCGGAAATGATGCCGAGAAGTTAATCGGCAAAATGAATCGGTTTATCTTCATCGACATAGAACGCAACGAGCGAAGTAAAAATGTTTTTATGTCAAAAATAATTTAAACTTTTCAGTGTTAAAAGAATCAGAGTCAAATAATGTGGTTGCGGCTGCTTTCTCAAATTTTTATGATAGGTCATTAGATTTTGTTTAACGATATGAATTTTGCTTCGTGGATACGTTGGAACAAAAAGAAACGATTGAACGTTTTCAAACGCGAAAAATGAAACAACAAATATTTGAGATTTTAAATTTTGGTTTTATTTTAACAAAAAAAACGAATACGTGAGAAAAATGATTAGCGTGAAACTGAAAAAGATAAGAAACGTGATATTTAATATTTAAAGTTTATTTTTACAAGTATGAGCAACTTTCAGCAAAATTCATTTTAAAATAAAATGAAGTTTAGAAATGATTCTCTCGCTATCCGGACAATCGAGCGAACTTGGATGCTCTCAGTGATGAATTTTTAAAGTCACAAAATGAAACGATCGTTGGTTGTTAATTTATTCAACCTACGCACAAAATTTTCAACTTTTTTTATCATTTCATTAGATTCTCTGTTCAACTTTAATGTTTGGCAAAAACGTTTATCAAATAGGCAATCAAAAATTAAACATGAGATTGCAATTTTTTATTGGCGTAGCGTGCAAGTTGCTAAATGAAAAACAATTTCCGATAGAAAACGAATGTTGAATGAAACGATTCGCAATCGTGTTAGATAATAATGCGCGTAGGTTACGCTGGGGCAAGCAGGTAGCGATTTTAAGCATATTTCATGCTCGCACTTTCGCAACGATAACCCTATTGTTTGAGGCCAATTTTATTTACTCAACAATTGAAGATATTATCTTTTCGGGCAGAGAATATCATTTATTGACACTACGTAATGAAAGTAGCACAGAAAATGATTCAAATTTTTTTTATTTGAATTTTTATTTAGGCAAATGATTAATTTTGTTACCTCTTTTCTAATTTTAAGCTAAAATGAATGGTTTCAGTTAATTATAAACTATTGTTGCATCATTATTCGTAATGTTTAAAATTTTTTTGAAACCGATCAAAAGTAGGGTATTATGTGCTTGCGAGAGCCGAAATAAACTGAAGCCTTTACTTCTGCAATAAATTAAATGCGAGAGAAGCGTTTTACGCTCAATTCTTTCGAAACGAGAAGAATATTCGCGTTTACTTCGCTATTCTATGAATTTGCACAAAAGTCGAAGTGATTATCTTGAATTCATTTGCTAAATACAGTCACACTTACCTCGCTTTCAAACGAGTTCGAATTCAAAATTCGGTTCAGTCACACTTCGTTGCTAATTCAAGCAGATCGCATTGATTGTGATTAGTGTAAAAATAATAAACAAGCAATTAAATAATGTCGCTTTTTACTTACCAAAATATTTAATTACAATTCGGACTATTAAATGAATTCGAATTATTTTTAAAAAATTTTTCCTTTTTTGCTTCTTTTTCAAAACTTACTAAATTTAAATTTAGCAAAAAATTCAAAACCGAGCCCAATTTGAAAATGTATCCTGTAAATCGTCGAAAAAAATTCGAAAATTTTCATTTAAATTTGGTTGAAAAAGTAGAAACTGCAGCTTAGCGAGTCGAAAAATAATTTAAAAATGTCTGTAATTAATTAGACGATACGTTTTGAGAGACAAAGCGAAAAAAATTGATTGAAATCAAACTGCAAAGAAGTTGTCAACAAATGGGAAGCATTTGCAAAGAAGCAAACTCGTTCCTGATAAGTGCGGAACCAAAATGAAATAGTCGTGAAAGGTGCCAAAAAATTTGATAAAAGCCGAGTAAATAATCTTTTCTTACCGCACTTTAAAGCGATGTAATCTTCAGTTTTTTAGTGTTTTAATGTTGATGAAGAGAAATGAGTTTTAATGGAATTGCTGCATTTCGAAGCAACGCGAGCGATGCTTTCCGCAAAAGCGAGCATCAAGATTATGAGCATGAAAGTATTTGCTTGCCGGCCTAATTTAATATGACATCCACACGTTTGTTTCGATTGAATCCGCAAGAAGAGTGAAGTAATATCAATATTTTATTTGAAATAAGGTCACGAACGAGTGACATATCAAGTCTCTGGCTTGTCTGCCGAAAGGATCGCAAGGTACGATCGTTTTGACAGCATAGCGATACATGAAAAAAAGTTGCTTCTTCGTCTTGTCTTTTACACGAAAAGATCGAGAGAAGAATGTTTTGAAACGGACGGGTGTGAATTTGCGAATAAAAACTTATTTTACATTCATAACTTTTTCGGTCTCCACTTGTGTCCATTTCCTTTTCGCAGTATGCCTTTTCTCACAATTTTTGCGTACAAGAATATTTAAATGCGTTTTCGTTTACTATGGCTTTCGGAGCGATTAAATTAAGGCACACGTCATTGATGATTGCGGATGAAAAATGAGCGAAAATAAGCGGCTATTGTATTTAAATTACTGCGTTGCGAAAAGAAAAGGCGAAAATTGGAGGTAAAAAGATGCAAAGATATACAGCTTATTGTACACAGTGTTAAATAACGATTAATATTCAATGGGACGAAGAATTGTTCGCTTTGAAAAACTCTGCTTTCGCTTTTGCCACTTTCTCTCTGATGCTGCTCAATGGCGACACTCTATCATTGGAAACTCTATTTACGTCTCTGTGGAACAAATCTTTTGCAAAATTATGTTTGTTAGTAAAGTCATTGATTACAATCGATTGCTTAGAACACGGCTTAAAATTTTCAACCAAATTATCTTCTCGTTTCATTGTTTTCGTTCTTGTCACTGTGTTCACCGTAAAATTGTGGTTAGAATCGCTGACGGTCACATTAGGAACGGTCATTGTTGCGGTTACTGTTGTGGATGTTACAGTAGCAAGTTTTTTAGGCGTAGATGGCGAATCACGTTTGAATGGCTTAGGATCGGTATAAGTGTCTTCTTTACTTGCTAATTGTCGTCCTGGATGCAGAGTAAAAATCGCATCAGTGTCTTTCTTTGTTAGAGGAGATGAAGTAGTATTTGAGTCGATTTCAATTTTCACGTTGACTGAATTGCCGGACAACAGATTGCAATTGTTGTCACTCTTCACATCGCTGCGATTCTCATCGTATTTCTCATCGATGTCCAAATTTTTCACACTTTCTAATCTACTCTTTTCGATGAGATGAACAGCAGTATTTTCATTGTTAGAAACTATCTCACGACTCTTTTTTTCATCATAATTAACAATGTCTTTCGTGGTAGTTGGAGTTTGTTCTGAAGTCGGCGCAGCATTGCTTTCCTTATGAAGAGCATTTGTTTGCATGGCTATTGGTTTCATTTTCTCATTGTTCACCGTTTTATTATTATTTAACTTTAATGGAGTTTTCGGTCTGATTGTGCCCGAGGGGGATAACGGTGGTCTTGCAATCGGTGGACGCATCTTCACGCCTTTTTCGAAATAGCGGTCACTTGTTAGATATTCATTGCAGCAAGCGTTTGAGGCGAACGAAGCGATGCAATGCTCGCAATTAGGATCAAGTGTAGGATAGCACAAATACCTGCTGCTTTCGCAAACACAATAATCCGAATACACGTTTAACGGATGAAATTTTCTGCTATCGGGAAATGAATTGCAGCAAGCGCAGGGCATGCAATAAGTCGTGCTGTTGGAGAAACTTTTTTGTCGCGCCAAACTCTTCAAAGTTTCACTTTTCTCGTTTTTCTTTTCGAAACTAGACGCGGAAATCGACTTTTGCCGCTCCAATGTTTGTGTTCCTCTCGACTCTTTTTCAGACTTTTTGCTTTCGAGATCAGACGCCGACAATGTTTTTCTACTGCCTGATGAATGGCTGCTAAAACGAGTGATTAGCTTCGTGAACATTGACGTCTCTGCAAATAGAAACAAATTAGTTCAATGTTCTGCCAAAATTCATGAAACTAACTTTTATGATCTCCACTCTTCACTGTTGACTCGACACTCGATGATTTATGCCGCTTGTCTCTATTTAGTTTCAACGATCTGCTTCTCATGAACGAAAACCCTTTCTCTTCCGATCTCGCTTTCTCACCGTGCATTCTCAAAGAAGAGCTTCTCTTTAGAGAAGTGCCGTCATTTGAGTCCAAAGTATCTCCATTACACGTGCAAACGTCGAGCGCATACTGCGCCGTTACGCCCGACGAGCTCGGCGATGAGAGCAATTTCGACATGTCGACTTGAACACCGAAAGATCTAAAAGTAATTTCTTCTTCTGTCGGAGCTCCGTGAAGCTTTCTAATCGCTTCTTCGTTGCTCATTAATATGGGCACTCTATTTTTCGGCTCATCTGAATCGGCGATTGCTCTTAAATTTGTATAATTTTCGGGCGGAGGAACGACCACATAGCCTCTGCTGCTTATGTAGCGTAACTTTCGCTCTTTTTGTAGAGATTTGAGCGCTTTTTTGATTACTTCTAACGAGGGTACCATTAAATGAGGGTAATTTTGTCGTAAACTGTCGCATATAACGTGTGGGAAAGCAGCGATTCCTTGCACATTTAGCGAGTGAATGGATGAGCAGAGAGCTTCCGACAACGGGGTGAAATGCGTTTGATTAACTGATACAATCTCCAAAGAAGCCATGTCTCCTAATAATGCGAAGAAGATAGTGAAACGACGCTGTAATAATTAACTATTGTGACTGCTTCGCTTTGATTGCTGCGATCGCGAAGCGTGTTTAATTTTAGTTATTTGCGGAACTCTCGCCTTCTTAACCCACTCTCACAATTTTGTTTTGTTTCATTCTTCTTTTTAATTATCGCCTTGCGTTTACATTCAGAATCTCAGCGTTAAACGCTTTGTGTGAGTCTTAAATATTTAAACAATATTTTAAAACTTTATGAACTAAATTTGAGTATTTTGAAGCGAGGATTGATGCCGAAAAGCATGTTAGCTTCCAGCCTCGGGCTCTTTTGCCCTGTACAAAATGTTATTTTCATCATCGCAAATACCTTCAAAATTCGATGCGGACACATCCTTAAAATCAAAAACATTTTTACATCCGAGTTTAATTTTAGCGATTAACTGCAAAATTAGGCGATATTTTATACTAAAAAAATTAATTTTTGCGGCTTTTGCATTTAGCTCAGAGTTTTTAAGAAAAGTTTCTTCCAAGAAAATTAAAATTCAAGCGGAGTATTTAACTTAATTATGTGCAATGCGGTAACGCGAAGAAAGTAAATCTCGTTTGAATTAATTGCTTTTAAAACAAAAACGAAGCAAAAAAAAGTTCTGAAAGCACTTAGATACTTGAGTGTACCATTTTTCGCAAATTATTTGTTTACTCTTTCGCAAGCGGAAGAAAATATGAAAAAATTTTGCCTTCATAATGGTGATAATGCATCCGAAAAACATTTGCCGCGTTTCATTTATTCACCATTATTGTCATTAAACATTGTATCGTTTGTTTCACTTTTTTCACTCACATTCACACAGATTTTGCGCCTTGAAATCAATGCTCATTGTGTGAGTTTGCAGAAAAGAAAGTATTTAACGGGTGAAGAAAAAAAAAACCGAAACGCAACAAGCACATAACTTCGGTAAGTTCAATTCGAAAAGAATAATGAGATTTTCAATGTGTGTATAAGTAAAATTACTTTCGAAAATTTAATTTCTAAGCGCGGAATAAACATAAATTCGACGAAAGTTTGATTGCAGAGGTAAAAAAAAAGCGAAAAACTTCACTACATTTGAGCTTTCATTCAATTGCTTTCGTTAACTATTTATTGTGCGTAAATAGCATAATAATATCGGACAACGGTCTTTGTGTTGAAATGAGTGCGTATTAAATCTGAAATCATAGTTGAGAAAAATTGAAGCCATTTTCGGGCAAAAAGAAGTGGGCACTAAGTTTGATTTGCTTATATGTTTGCTTAAGAAGAGAGAAAAAACGTAGAAATTTTGGGTCAGTGTTTGTAAAAAAAAGAACACAACCATAATGTGATAAAGAGTAAGCCACAAATCGAGTCGCGTGAAAGTTGTGAGAAACAATTTGTTTGCATAGTGTGCGCACCACTTAACTGAATAAAAATCAATTTACGTTTTGTGGCATCAAACAATGGATCAAATGAAACAAAGCGAGCATTTTCGGCGAATATATTCGTTACGCGTGTAAATGAATCGTACAGATAGAGAGAAAAAAGTGAATGAATCGAAATCGCGAATTGTGTGTGGGAGAAACGATGCTTGCATTCCATTTGAATTTTGATTGTAGTGCGGCAGAAATGAATTAAAAATAAACTTTACAAAAATATTCAATTGTGACAATGCAATCAATTGTTATGAAGTATTGTTATCAATAGCGTATACTACAACATAATATTAGCACAATTCGCAGACCCAGAACTTGCTTTGCATAATGCACGTACCTGAATAGATAATTTTACTTGAATACACGAATCAAAGCCGATAATAAAAGTAAACTCGAATGCAAATTTTTTTTTTAGTTTTAAAATCAAAAACAATTTAATTACTTTTCAGTGTTGAGAATGAATTTTATTGACGAATTTTTGAAAAAAAAAGTTTTTTTCTCAGAATTGAACAGTAAATTGCGAATGCAGGCTAATGGTTTATTGCATTTAAACTGAGTGACTATTGCATTTAAAAAGCAATTCGTTCGTTATTTCTATTTCCGCAAATACTTCGAGCTTCTCATTAACATGAACTGTCGTTATGAATAGTGCGCAGCAATTAGCAGGCCGCAATATGCAAATCAAGCAATAAATTACGTTCCAAAACTGCCGAAAGGTTACTGATAGCGCGATATCGCTATTGGGTCAAACGATGCTTCACATTATTAATAGAGCGGCTTTGAAAACATGAATTGTTTACAGTAACCAACAATCGATTATTGAACACTTGCATTATGCGTGGAAAAAATGACACTCAAAGTTTGCTTTGGTGAATATAAATGAAATTGGAAACGAGCTGTTGCTTGAAGTTTGATTGTCACTTTAGTGATTGATTCGGAAAAAACAGCGAGCGAATAGAGACGCTCACTGAAAGTGATACGAGATGATTTGCACAAGGCAGCTGTGATCCGCAAGTTTTACCACATTCGTGATAATAAAGTCCTTCAAACGGCGTAAAAAGTAAATTAAGGGGCAAAATGTGTTTCGGAAAACAAGAAAGCAGGTGCTTTTGTGTTCACCTATATTCTTCACTCACAATATCATTGCATGTTTTAAAACACGAATTCGCGAACAAAGCGAGTAATGAAAAGTGTTTAATGCACGTACCCAAACATTGGATTGCGTAGCCATTTGGAGCTTTCAGCGTCATTCGAGCCCAGCACGAACGAATGGTCTCCAAATCATACTCCGAACCGCTCACTATTATAGTCGACGGTAGAACAAAGCCTCTGAACTCTATGGAATTCACGCTTGCGATCAAACTTGGATTCCAGTAACATTTCGAATTCTCTTTCACAAAGCTTTGAAACACACTCCATCCATTAAATTGGTCTTGTTTTATCGTTTCTACTTCGGACGGCGAGTAAGAAAGGCATGGTGAGGGTGCACTCAAAGTAGAAGCATCTGGGGACATGGCTCGATCCGATCCATCACTTGGCCACTGATAATTGTTACTAGTTAACTTTGTAACTGGATGACAGCCGAAAACATCACTCTTCCGCAGCGAGAGCACAACGCAATTCTCTAGCAAAGTAATTGAAGTGGCAAACTTAGCGTCGGAAGAGCCCGTGTGGGGACTCATTGTTCAGAGTTACAATTAAAGAAAATAGTTAAGACATAACCTCAACAAATGATAAACAAAATATGAAAGAGCGGAGAGAAGTTTTTAAAGAAGTTAAGCCAAACCCACAACCCGCGGGCAACGAATTGTTGCGCAAGTGTGCACAGCGATACAGGCTCTCTTTTCTCAATTGAATAAACTTTTCTTGCAAAGAAAAGTGCTCATCTCTCTGTGAAACTGTGAATCGGACCACAGTTTAGACGCGACCAAGCGTTCAGCATTCCTTCAAGGATTTTTCACCTTAAACATGCGTTTGTTTTCGGTAGGTTTTTGACCACCCTTTTGTATTTGTTTTCGAGAGCTGTGCGTTCTTTACAAACCACTCATCTCATTTGCATATAAAATGTCGCTCAAACAAATAAACGTAAAGTAATATTTATAGCAATTTGAGAATAACTTTTACAATTTTGTTTTAGCGATAAAAAATTATAAAAGAGGCAACAAACTTTAGATGTTTACTGTGTATCATGTATTTAAAATACATTCTTGACACAATAGTGGAATCTTAAACATTGTATCTGTAAATGATACATGAGAAGAAATCATTTTAATCTTAAGCAGATTTAAATAAGACTTAATTAAGTGATTGATTTTGTCGCAAACAGTTTCAATTATTCAATAAGTGACTAATTTAAAAATTCAACTAGAAGTTGGTAACTCTATTCCTAAAGCTTGAACCGCTTTGAATTGCGCTTCGGCAGCATCACGTAAAGCAAAAAGATGGGTACAGTCAAGTTCGGTTTGCGCAATGGACAATGCTTTTTCGAAGCAATCGATGCCTTTTTGTAAATTTCCGCGTTGAACTTCAATACTTCCAAGCATTTCGTAAGCGAATTGACATTTATCATCCGTTTCCAACGCTTTTTCTAAATAATCGAAAAAGGCTACTCCAAATTTTAATTTGAAACATTTTCTTACCAAGCAGCTTAACAGCTTTCTCGATACTATTGGTCCACTGAAGTTGCAATATTCCTCGATGTACATATAGATTAGCGTCATTTGGATCACACTTGATAGCACTTAAAAAATTTTCATCAGCCCTCTCGTATTCCTGTTGTTCCATCAAAGACTGCAAAGATGTAATGAAGCCGTCAATTAAACGATAAAAAAAAATAATTAATGTTAACTGAAGCATAAACGGAAATAAAACATGAAAAAAATTTGTTTAATCATTACCTGAGCGTATAGAGAGTAAACTTCACTTGATTTCGGAAATTTTCTAATAGCTTCTTCAAAATCTAAATATAAAAAGTGAGTGTGAGTGAACTTTGGCTATGTTCTCAATACCTCTCATAGTTCTTCGTTTACCATCCTCATCGTTAAACCGGACTGCACACCTGAATTTTACATACAACTTTTGGGCAATGGCAGAGGGGAATGATGGCGCTAATGAGCAACATTTTTCTAAGTCGCTCTTTGCTTCGTCTATTTGTTCTCCCAAGAGATAGATCTAAAGAAAATTTTTTCATCGGATTGACTGAAGATCAAAATAATAGTACCTGAGCACGATGAATGTATATGTCTGCATTTTCTGGATCTAATTTCAACGCTTCTTCAAAACATTCCATGGAATTTTTTAATCCTTCAGCGTTTCCATCGATTTCATGAACTTTCAGAGTTCCCAATTTTATTAAAGCGTTTACCTTTATATCTTTATCACAATTATCTAATTTTGCAACTTTATCAAGCTCAATTTCTCCATTTTTGATATCTCCTTTCAATATGTTAATAGTTCCTGTTAAAAATGACTTTAATTTAGTAACTTTGATAAAGAAACTTTTGATTTACCTTTAATCAAGCCAATTTTTGCATCACGTTCAGGATCACTATTATTTGATGATAATTCTTTTAACATTTCCTCGAGTTTCTGCCCAGTAATATTCGGATCATCGATCAAAGGATGCTTTGTGTACGACATGAAATAGTGCCTGATAAAAGGGTCCGAAGGCATTTGGGGTATGCGTTGTCTGATAAATTCTTTCGCTCTGGCTTTACTTTTTTGCCTTAAAATTCGATCAGTCATGATAAGATTAGGCTGATTCTGAAAATGTTCCAATATACAAACAGCTGTTATGTCGGTCAACGCTTCGTCGAGACTTTCAATTGATTCATAGGCTAGATACAAAAATGAAAATGAGGAAGAAACATTTAGTATCAGTTATTTTGGGCGTGAATTCGATTCGAGTTAAATATAGTTAAATCAAAATATTTTAGTCCATTTAAAATTGATGTCTTAAGAGTAGTAATATCAAATTTACCTTTAGCTCTTCTCTGCAAAGCTTTTATATACTTTCGATTAAAATTAAATGCAGACGTGCAGTCCTCAATCACATTTGAATAATTTTTAAGCATTTCATAAGAAGCTGCTCTGTTTTGGTAAAATGTAGCTAAATCTTCATTTTTATCATCGGGACACAGTCGGATAGCTTCTGTATAGCATTCGATTGCTTTCTGGTATTTGCCTGCTTTAAAGTATCTATTACCAGAATTCTTGGCGCTCATTGCTTTCGAAAACGGGTCTTCTTTGACATCGTTTGCGTTCGGTGTGTTTTTATCAATTTGTTTGGGAGTCGTGCGCTGGTCGGCAACTAGATTCATAACTTTCTTTCGCTTTCCTTTACTGCGACGGTACAAGTAATAGACGACACCGGCTCCAATCGCGACCGGAATGCCCACAATCAGTGCCACTTTCCATTTCGGCATCGAGGAACTCGCGTCTCTTTCGCTGTTTGCCGACTTCAAAACATTGAATCTTGATGCAGTCAACTGTGAGGCCACTCTTTCCATCGCAACTTTAGCTTAGTTCAATCGAGAAAAGAATGGAATAAAGACGAAATGTTTGCGAAAAGAAGAGTGAAATTCAAAAATGAAAATTGAAAAACGTGAGCATCGCTTAAGTGTTCTACTGTGCTTCTTGCGAGGGATCGTTCACGACTTGAGATCGTAAACACGCGTTATACTCGCAATTAATTGCGCGGGACTATGGACTCCGCTTTCGAGTGCGGTTTTTTCGCGAGGTTCAAAATTTTGCCTTTTTTTGCTTCGGGATCGGATTCTAGGCGTTTCTCTTCGAGAATTGGTACCACTCCACTCCAGCTTTTGACCACTACTCGAAATCGAATGTTGCCATTGCAATCGAATGGAAAAACCAATTCAGTGTGCTACCACAATTTGAATAAAAATGGTTATAATTTAAAAATCATATTTCATTTCAACCAAAATTTTCGTATCAATGAGCAATGATTCAAACACAATGCACACTTGTTTGACATACACCGACTGTCAAAAAGTTTCTTGTTTTATCCCTTGAGAATAAGAATATCCATAAAGAATTTTCAATATCTAAAAGAATTTTTATCATCAATATTTCCTTCACTTTTAAATAACTAAGAACATACTATTTATGTGACTTGTTTTTTTGCGAAAAATAAACAATAATCAATAAATTTAATATTGAAATAGATTAGTTTTGAATGAAAAAAAGATTAATAATTTTTCGCAGTTACTATGCAGCATAATAATTGGTAATCTTATCAAGAAAAAATGTAAAAAGTTCCAGCTTTGAATAGCAGAGGAAGCCGATTTATTTGTCCGATATAGATTATAGATTATGTCTATTATAGATTACAATAGATAGAGTCGATAGATTACAATTAGATTTTTTTTTTTCGGACTTAAGAGAAATTTTCAAATTCAATTTGTATTTAACTTACATTTGTTAGTGATAAAATAAAAAATAATTATTTTTGCCCGATTATTATTGTTAGAACATTTTTAGTTTAATCATTAGCACTAAAATAAGCTAAAGTTTATTTGTCAAAATAACTCTAATAGTTGAATAAGTTTTTGTGAGCTTTTTCCTTGTCCAATGTTTCTTTTTGGGATTTCGAAAACCTCAACTTTCTCGAAGTATAATCGCAAATTATGTTTTTAATTGAACAGTACTCCCTAAATCGACTTTTTCAAAATTTATTTAAACTAAAATTTAAATTGGAGCCTGTCAAAATGACTCAAATGTTCATTATTCATTTTAGTGTTTCAGAATGAACAAATGGTAAAAATCAAAACTGTATATAAAAGTGAAAATTGTGCCATCCTCGACAAAGAAAATGTTTACCTGTTAGGTTTTTTGGACTTTGCAGCCGTCGATTAAGTCGTTTGACCACACAAACGAGTATAAAAATATACTTTATTCAAGAGAACGCACGAAGTTAACACTTTAACGCACAGCAAGCAAGCAAGCAAGCAAGAAAAGAATGTTTTCTGTTTTAAACAAATTAAAACATCAACAAAAGGAGATGAACTGATTTCAAAGATAAACAATTATGCACATGCATTAAAAGCGTGAGAAATTCATTGCATAATATGTGTGTAATATTCTCTTTCTCAACGATTTCACATTCCACAACATTACCACTCGATGAAACTTTTTGTCGAGCACTCTTTTAAATACAGGGTGTTTCTTTCGAGATGTCAACTATGTTTTATTTAATAACTTTTCAAAATGAAGACCTAACAATTCAATATTGCAAATTTATGAAATTTTAACATACAACTTTGGAAAATACAATTTGGAACATTAAACACAGGAAACATTATTTTTAAAAAATACCAATTCTTTGAACTTCAGTTGAATTACCTGAGATGGCATGCTTTTACGCAATATTTTGAACATTTTCTAACGAAATATATTTAATCAAGCGGTCAATTGTTATTTTAAAAGCTTTATTAGCCTAAGCTTTTTAAAATGTAAAAAAATATTTAAATTACGCACGAAAATAGATCAGCGCAGTCAAATCCGCACTCCGGATTGTCAAATTAACATTAAATTTGTTTCCGATCACAATTTCGGTATAACTTTTGTTCAAAAATTATTTCTTTTTGACGTAAGCGCAGGAACAAAATCCAACAAAAAATTAACTGAATCGGTCAATTCCACGAAGTTTGGTGAGAATGTGTGTTTAAATGTCTAAATACACAAATGCGGTTTCAATAGCCGTAAGGATAATAAAACCAAATACTTTTCTAAAATAAAGCGCAAACCAAATGCCGGTCTTTTGCTTTTCAAATGGATCTTCTACCTGTTCTTTTTCACTGCAAATTTTCAAACCGGCTTTTTATGCTTTTTTTCATAACCGGTCACTGCTTCATCTATGATATATATTTCCGATGCTGAGTGATTAATAAGTCATGCTAGGTGCAAAATTCAACTCGGCTGTTAAAGTTGTACTCAGAAGGCCTTAAACCGAGTAATTTTGTAAGAGGGTTCCGGATTTTCTTGCTGTTCGGCTGGAAATCATTATATTTGATTTTTACTTAAATTTCTTTCTTCCTTATTATTGCTTTGATGTTCAGACAAAATTTCTTTTGATTTTGTTGAAATTCTAGATTGGTATTTAGCTGTTATTAGTGTTTCACGGAAATTACCGCACGGTGGCTTCTTTCTCAAAATTTTTCACCAATCTTTTTACCTTTTGCACGATAAATGTCCTTTTTCGTATTTATCAAAAAGTTTTTTGAAATAATCCATCAAATAAATTCACTAAAAAAACACACTTTCCCAGTTTAAAACGTATGTTTGCAAAAAATGCCGATTTTGACCGTGACGAACCGATTTGTATTTATCATGACTCCATTTGTTTCGCGAATGTTATTGCATCATTGTGCGAAATTCCAAAACTATTAAATAAAATGGTCAGAGGTTATTAAAAAAACAGTGGACATCTCGAAAGAAACACCCTGTATATAAGAATTTTATTGATGGAGAAAGTGATAATTTTAATTAAAGAAATTCATTTATTGAACTTAACGTGTTTGAATGAGAAGCTGTAAGCTAGCTATACATCAGATACTCTTTCTCATTTTATGCCAATAAGTAACCACGAAAAGCATAAATTACATTCGATGAAATCATTTAGCATGAACCGACACAGGTCAGCATTTACATAAATTTTGGCCACAACCATCGAGTGAGTGAAGATCACCTCAACTACAGTGAGGTTTTGATCTTTTTCATTGATTTTTAGATTCATATAATTAAACATTTGCATTTATACATAATTCAAGCTAAATCACGCTAAGAAATTGACTAAATTTTCAATCACAGTTTTCTATTATTGAATATCTAAACGAATAAAATTCAAATTGCTTCACTTCATCAATAACGTTAAATAATTTCTCTTTAATTTGTACTCTCAATTAACAGAGATAAAATTCGGATATTGCGAAAAGTGAATGAAAATCCACTTCTTTTACGCGTTATTTTCACAGAACATTAGAATAAATTTTCTATCAAGTTTTACACGTAATTGCTTTGATAAGCGAAGCTCACAAATCGTGGTCGGACCTGAATTCGAAACTAAATTTTAACCACATTATTGCGAAATCACACTTTACATCACTATTAGTTACGAGAAAAGAAATCAATGAAACTTTGAAAATACTTTTAACATTTCTCTTCGTAAAAGCATTAGAACTCTCAAATAGAACGTTGCTATCACTCACAACTTATTTGGTACTTTATCAACAACAGAATATATATTCTTTAGTTTATAACATAGCTCTCTCATTTGCAATAGACTTCCTTCCAAGCTCGATGCGAAAAAGTTTGATCCCGTTTCTGGTGAACTGTAGAAGGAAGTTATACAGAATACAATTTGGTTGGCTGAAGTATTGTAACTGCAGCCATAACCATCAGGAACAACAGGTCCGTAGCCAACTATTACTCCGTTTTCCGTCGGCAGTTGACTTGTGGAAAGACGAAAATTCAAAAACTCTTTGTACGCTTTTTCGCGAAATAAAAGAGGTAATTCGTTATTATTCTTCTTAGCCATTTCTCGAAGACCAAGTAAATGATTATCGGGCCCTTGTCCAGCGATTGTCTTAATTGATTTTCGATTAATTTGTGAAATATTTGAACAAGTTTCTTACGTATTTTAAGATTTCCACTTGTTTTTTCATCGCTTTTTGAAAAAATTCAATTTTGGAAGCGTCCTACGCGAAAGAGACAAAAATGAAAAATTTTTCGGAACAATTTTCACCACCAACCGTTGTGTCAGGAATTTCATCGCACATTGCACGCACCCAAACAAGAGCATCGACTGTATTCGCTCGAATGTTATCGACTCTTCCAAGACGAAACTGTCGCAAACCAGCGCTCTCGTAAGAAGAGACCAATCTTTTGTGCACCTTGTAATACGTCAATTGCAGCGCCAGTTGAATGAACGCATCTGGACTCATTTTTTCTTCTTTAATGAAGGTCTTCCCAAATTCGTTGAAACACAAAATATGGAGGTCTAAATCTCCTATAAGTCTTTTAAGCGTACGTGAAAGAAGCGAGAAAAGTTTTATTTTATTAAAGTAACAAAGTTTGGAAAGATTACCGACTTATTGATTTTTTTCGATGCATCTTGAATCGCGCGAGCGAGTGAGTCGTCAATGTCCCACTGAATACGGACAACGCTTCGAGTCGCCAACAAATTGTTATTCTTTGTAATTCCTTTCATTGAGTCTTTCCGTTGCATCGAAGAGCTGTTATCGATTGGCCTCTCCTTTAGAAACGCTAGAAAGTCATCGATGAACCGCAAAACAGTTATCCCTTCGGAAGCCGAATGCTCGCAGAGGCATCCGCAGATGCCGTCTCTGCCGACCACAAACTGTGAAACAAACTCATTGCAAAATGCAATATCCGCAAAAGTAAAACCGCAAACCTGCATAAACTTGTCAAAATAACGGTTCGCAGTGTAATAATCAGTTCCTCCTCCGTGAAGCAGGTGCGAAGCCATGAATGCTGGTTCCATTTTGGCAATTTCGACAGCGGAGTCACGCCTCTGATTTTTGGCAGTGGCCACTTTTGCGGAAATGCAGTCATCGAGGCACAAGATATAGAGACACGTCTCGATGAAGTGAAGCGATTCTTGGTTTGTCGGTCCTTTGAACAATTACCACGCATATTAACTTCGAAATGCGTAAACTTTTCCAGTTAATTACTTTTAATGAGGTTGTTTCGCACCGTTCCCCAAACTTTTCTGTTCTCGGTTGTTAGCAAGCCAATATGCGGACAGGTCGCTTCGTTCTCCTTCGATAAGTACCAGATTAGCCTCAACTGTTCTACAATTTCGTCTTCTTCGGGGAATTCTTCGTTTTTAAGTCTCAAAAGAAAAAACTAAACACGAAGAGAATACAAATTACTTAATTTATTGATCCTTTGCAAGACGTTCGGTACAAAACATAGAGACAAAATGGCAGACAAGAGACCCTATAATCACGTTCGTGTTTCGATTCACTGGAATGAGGCCGATGCAATTCCCACCCGTCGGTAGCATCACCACCGACCACGACTCAATATTCGTTGCGATAAGTCTTTTGCATTCTCGGCTGCTGTGAGTCTCAGAAAAAATAACTCACACAATACACGAGCGAATGAAAATGCACATTAAGCTTTTTTCGGAGGTACAAAGATTTACTCTCTTTCCAAATGCCTAAAACTGGCTTTTGTTCTAATGTGAGCGTGATTTTGCGTTTCCAGAAAAGTAGCGAAAGCGAAGCGTTGGTGAAAGTAAATTACCTGATTTCTACAAGCAACGACTATGTGATCGACATTTGCATTGTGAATGTAAAGCTTGTCTTTATCCTCAGAAGGTATTCTGCACGCAGTGAAAAAATGCTTGTAAGTCTGCATACACAGAGGATAACCTTTGCCATGTCCAGAGCCGAAGTCTTGCGGCAATGTTTCTCTGCAATTTAAAGTTTGAAGCCACCATCATTCATCTTGATTAGTGATGATTTACTACGGCTTACTTATCAATTTGTTTCTTGAAAATATATGAAAACTGAATTATTCGGCAGGCGAAACGGAATAAGTCGAGTGTAGAGCGAAATTGTTGCCTTGGGAGCAGGAAGAATGGGTTCGAATTGATCGGGAGGGGTAATGGATTGCAGAGGTACATATCATCCAGCCACACATCAGTTACCTAAAGTGGATTATAAAATATTAATAAATATCATTAGCCAAATTTAACACGCTGTAACTACGTGCCACCCTCTCCCACTCGCGGCTTCTTCGCTGCACTTTTCGCATTTCAATTATCGACTATTGCGTTCGCACAATTTTTACTTCAAATAACATTTTACTTAAAAAATTTATTTCAAATGTCTCGTTCATGTTCATTTTTCTGTCATATTCTTGTCAATATAAAAATTGTCTTTTTTTGGTACAAACAATAAATCGTTAAAATTCCATTCGTTTTGAGAGCACAAAAAAGTGAAAGCAAGGTGTGGTCAAAATATTAACTTCTAAGCTACAGAATGCATTTGTCAAAAGATGTAAGAGTTTTATATTTATCATGCCTCAATAACATAAGTCATTGTAGAGCATAGCTCAGAAAATTTTGACATAACAAACAAAATTCAGCATTTTTTATTCAAATTTTTACAGATTATTCAATAAGTTCGTTTTATTTTCGATTTGTTTGTTCACCCATCATGCGAACTGAATTAAGGCTGAAAAAATTTCAAATCAGAATCTAATTTCAGATCTCATCAAAAAAGTATCAGTTAAATATGTAATCAAATTTTTTACATCAAAAGTGCTGCTTAATGAAAAAGGCTTGAAGCTAGGAGTGAATATGATTTCATATTTTATTTAGTGCATTTTTCAGAATTTTAGCGCTTTAAATTGGCGAGATATTAACATTGAAACTTTATAGTTTTAAAAAATCACCCTGTATAATTTCCAATTGTCATTTTGTCACTCTCGAAAAAGCGAATTGCTTTTCTTAATTGAAGACCAAATGATGTCTGTGATCAGCTGCTTTCAAAAGAAAAAATGAACTCAACAACTTAGTTTTTAAGCTTGTGCTTTTGCATTTGTATAACTCTTTTTGTTCGTGAGCACAAGTGCGACAGTAATAAAACTTTAACCCAATACTTTGACGTTAAATTATTTATTCTGTCAATAAATTTGTCTTTAGAAAGCTGCAATTTGGTGTATGTTATTTGCATTCAATTTCTGAAATATTCATGTGTGATCAATAATTCGCTTTAAAAAGTTTTTTTGGGACGAAATAAGTATTTTGTCACGAATTTCTGACTCTATTTTTAGTTTTTCTCTTTAACTCTAAACGTAAAAGATTAATGCATCTCAAAAGCAGAGTGTAGCATTTCAAAAAAGTTTCCGAAATAAGCAGTTTAATCTGAAAAAAAATCGAGTGAAAAGACCATACCAAGCTTGCAGTGGAAAAATTTTCTTCGTTTATAATGAAGAAATCATTAGAATTCATCTTTGGATAAAGAAACTCATTTGCTTGATATGCAATTCATCGAAATCATAAGCTGATTTTACTCACTTTAAATCTAGTGACTTATTTAAATCTTTTTCATTCGTCAAATAACTTGATCCTTCTATAATTATGTGTCACTTTTGGCTTTTCCATATTTGGCTTCTGTCATATGAATTTCATATTCTTTCTTACTCTTCTGACAAACTTTTTAATTTTCCTGCTGCGAATGTACTCAATTGTTTGAAGTTTTTAAATTTTGATTTTTATTCGTTTTCACTTTCTCTTGTTTCATTGTTTACAGAAACGAAACGAAACAAAGAGAAAAGAAAAATGAATTAAAATCCTTTGATAAAAAAAATTTATCATAAACTCCACAATTTTATGAGAATAAATCACACAAAATCAGTAAATAAAAAATCAAAGATACAAATTATTATCTGGTTCATAACTTTTCATTAAGAAATTCTAAGATAATGCATCCTAGGAATCACTAGAGGATTTCTTTTCTATTCTTCTCTTTATTTTTTAATAATCAGGATGATAAAAAGTGTTTAAATCTTATTTTTTACGATTAATTCTCGTAAACTTATGAATGATAGCTAAATAAATTTCGTTTGTTTATTTGCAAACAAATTTTAAGCTTAAAAATTATGATTTAAGACAATATCGACAAATTATGTGAGATCTTTAAAGCTAAAATGCGAAAATTTCGAAATATTCTGATATCATTGCTCGATTTTATGGTTCATGCTATTTGAAGTTCTCTTTTATATAAATTTGAAATATTTTATAAAAAATTTGTGCTTGGGAAATTGGTCAATTGAACTTCAAAAATTCAAAAACTTTCGTTAAGCTAAAGCTAGTTTTTTAAATTTATTCTCTTTATGTTTGAAATCAAAATTTTGAAAAAAATCAAATTATTTATGATCTATATTTCAACATCATGGTTAAAACTTAATATGCTCCCAATTTCTATTTTCTTCGTAATAAAATAAAATTTTAAATTTAACTTTCAAGATTGTTAGTGCTTTAAAATTGATTAAGTTAATTTCTGTAATTTTAAGAAACGCTGCAACATAATTAATGATTGTTACAAAAATTAAAGTTCATACACTTGATGACTATGTGATTTTATCTTACTTTTCCACATAAGTGCTGAGTAATATCGAATAAGGATCTCCTATATTTAGGCTATTCATCACTCATTAGCGAAACGGTTGCAGTTATCGTTTTCATGTTATTCATTTCAGAAGAATTTTTTCTAGTAATCTTATAATCTTAAATTGCAATTTTTTGAATAGATCGTAATTGTTATCTTACAAATTAAGACAAAAACATAAAGCGACTGCAATAAAAAATGAATATAATTTGCTAAATTGGTAGTCGTTCAAACTAATGATAAACATTTCATGTCACTTCAAAATAGAATTCATGAAAGTAATAATTAATGAGAATTTTGCTCATTTTGTAAAGTTTATCGCTCTGTCAAAGTTTAAAAAGACTGGAAGCAAGTTTTTTGAAAAGCTTTTCATTAGTTGTGTCAACAATTTTAAAATGCAGAAAATGAGTGGAAACTTGTTTTTATTTCGCTTTAAAAGCGAATGATTAATTTTTCTGAAACATTTTTTCAATGTGTAGGTTAACAATTTGACCAAAGTGATGTTTTTATCGAACTCAGTGGCAAGTTTATTTCTATCAAAGAACATATCTTCCGTTTCACTTGGCATCTTTCTCATTTAATTAAGTTTTTAAAAGACTAAGTTCCGAGCCCTAAAAAGTGATTATGTATATGAAGGAATAAGTTTCAGAAAATGTCTGATTACAAAACAAATTGTGCCTCATCTGATTACACAAATTTTCAATTTAACGATGCATTTTTTCATCATTGATCAATTATCAAACTAAAATTATTTGTTCATTTTATTTTTCCAGATACAAAAGCTCTATTAAAGTAATGGTGAAGATTGATTGACGGGACAATGTAAACAAAGCGGTAGACATGAAATTAAAAATTGCAAAAATAAAGCTTTAAATTAGACATTTAAGTCAAATCAATAAAAAATTAATATTAAGCTTTAATAAAGTCACATTTAAACAAGAGGAAATAAACTTAGGCAAAGTTATTTAATTAATTTTGCGAAAAAAGCTAATCTTACAGACAGATGATTTTTCTAAAAATTTGAAGAAATTTTAATTAGAGTTATGCAACAAAGAAATGCAAGTTTAAAACATGTCCAAACTGAACTTTTGCAATGTTTTCGTCAAAAAGTATTTTTCGACACAAAAATTATCGATAAAAATATGAGATGCTCTCAAAAAAATTTTTGTCCATCCTATGGGAAAACCAATGTTAAAAAACCATTGAGTTCAAAAACAATCAAATTTTAATTTCAA